>OX359291.1:32411957-32414457 GCA_947179395.2 Pulicaria dysenterica
AACAACAGCAACCCTGAATAACAACAACAACAACAACAACAACAACATCAACAACAACCCTAAATAACAACAACAACAACAACAACAAACACCCTAAATAACAACAACAACAACAATAACAACAACAACAACAACAACAACAACAACCCTAAACAACAACAACAACAACAACAACCACCCTAAACAACAACAACAACAACAACAACAACCCTAAATAACAACAACAACAACAACCCTAAATAAAAACAACAACAACAACAACAATCCTAAACAACAACAACAACAACAACAACAATAACAACAACAACAACAACAAAAACAACAACAACAACAACAGCAATAACAACAACAACAACGACAACAACAACAACAACCCTAAACTACAACAACAAAAACAACCCTAAATAACAACAAGATTAACAACAACAACAACAATAACCCTAAAAAACAACAACAACCCTAAATAACAACAAGAACAACAACCCTAAACAACAACAACAACAACCCTAAACAACAACAACAACCCAAAACAATAACAACAACAACAATAACAACCCTAAACAACAACAGCAACAACAACAGCAACAACAACAACCCTAAACAACAACAGGAACAACCCCAAACAACAACAACAACAACATGAACCCTAAACAACAACAACATCAACCCTAAACAATAACAACAACAACCCTAAACAACAACAATAACAACACTAAACAACAACAACAACAACAACCCTAAACAACAACAACAACAAACCTAAATAAAAACAACAACAACAACAACCCTAAATAAAAACAACAACAACAACCCTAAATAACTACAAGAACAACAACAACAAAAACCCTAAATAACAACAGCAACTCTAAATAACAACAACAACAACAAGACCAACAACAACCCTAAATAACAACAACAACAACAACAATAACAACAACCGTAAACAACAACAACAACAACAACAACAACAATAACAACAAAGACAACAACAACAACAATAACAACAACAACAACCCTAAACAACAACAACAATAACAACAGCAACAACAACCCTAAACAACAACAACAACAATTACCCTAAATAACAACAACAACAACAACAACAACAACACCAACAACAATAACAACAACAACAACAACAACAACAACCCTAAACAACAACAACAACAACAACAACAACTGCTACTACAACAACAACAACAACAACAATAACAACAACAACAACAACAACAACAACAACCCTAAACAACAACAACAACAACAACAACCACCCTAAACAATAACAACAACAACAAAAACAATAACAACAAATACAACAACAACAACAATAACAACAACAACAGCCCTAAACAACAACAACAATAACAACAGCAACAACAATCCTAAACAACAACAACAACAATAACCCTAAAGAACAACAGCAACAACAACAACAACAACAACAAAAACAACAACAACAACAACAACAACACCAACAACAATAACAACAACAACAACAACAACAATAACAACAAAGATAACAACAACAACCCTAAACAACAACAACACCAACAGCCCTAAACAATAACAACAATAAGAACAGCAACAACAACCCTAAACAACAACAACAACAATAACCCTAAATAACAACAACAACAACAACAACAACAACAACAACAACAACAACAACACCAACAACAATAACAACAACAACAACAACAACAACAACCCTAAACAACAACAACAACAATAACGCTAAATAACAACAAGAACAAAAAAAAACAACAACAATAACAACAACCACCTAAACAACAATAAGAACAACAACAACAATAAGAACAACAACAACAACCCTAAATAACAATAACAACAATAACCCTAAATAACAACAACAACAAAAACCCTAAATAACAACAACAACAATAACAACAACCCTAAATAACAACAAGAACAACAAAAACAACAATAACAACAACAACACCAACAACAATAACAACAACAACAACAACCCTAAACAACAACAACCCTAAACAACAACAACAACAACAATAACAACAAAAACAACAACAACAATAACAACAACAACAACAACTACCCTAAATAACAACAACAACAACAACAAACACCCTAAATAACAACAGCAACCCTGAATAACAACAACAACAACAACAACAACAACAACCCTAAATAACAACAAGAACAACAACAACAACAACAACAACAACAACAACAACCCTAAATAACAACAACAACAACAACAACAAACACCCTAAATAACAACAACAACAACAATAACAACAACAACAACAACAACAACAACAACCCTAAACAACAACAACAACAACAACAACCACCCTAAACAATAACAACAACAACAACAACAACCCTAAATAACAACAACAACAACAACCCTAAATAAAAACAACAACAACAACAACAATCCTAAACAACAACAACAACAACAACAACAATAACAACAACAACAACAACAAAAACAACAACAACAACAACAGCAATAACA
>OX359291.1:32424457-32444457 GCA_947179395.2 Pulicaria dysenterica
CCCTAAACAACAACAACAACCCAAAACAATAACAACAACAACAATAACAACCCTAAACAACAACAGCAACAACAACAACCCTTACAACAACAGCAACAACCCCAAACAACAACAACAACAACAACAACCCTAAACAATAACAACAACAACCCTAAACAACAACAACAACAACAACAACAAACCTAAATAAAAACAACAACAACAACAACCCTAAATAAAAACAACAACAACAACCCTAAATAACTACAAGAACAACAACAACAAAAACCCTAAATAACAACAGCAACTCTAAATAACAACAACAACAACAACAACAACAACAACCCTAAATAACAACAACAACAACAACAATAACAACAACCCTAAACAACAACAACAACAACAATAACAACAAAGACAACAACAACAACAATAACAACAACAACAACCCTAAACAACAACAACAATAAGAACATCAACAACAACCCTAAACAACAACAACAACAATTACCTTAAATAACAACAACAACAACAACAACAACAACAACACCAACAACAATAACAACAACAACAACAACAACAACAACCCTAAACAACAACAACAACAACAACAACAACAACTGCTACTACAACAACAACAACAACAACAATAACAACAACAACAACAACAACAACAACAACAACCCTAAACAACAACAACAACAACAACAACCACCCTAAACAGTAACAACAACAACAACAACAACCCTAAATAACAACAACAACAACAACAACCCTAAACAACGACAATAACAACACTAAACAACAACAACAACAACCACCCTAAACAACAACAACAACAAACCTAAATAAAAACAACAACAACAACAACCCTAAATAAAAACAACAACAACAACCCTAAATAACAACAAGAACAACAACAAAAACCCTAAATAACAACAGCAACCCTAAATAACAACAACAACAACAAGAACAACAACAACCCTAAATAACAACAACAACAACAACAATAACAACTACCCTAAACAACAACAACAACAACAAAAACAATAACAACAAATACAACAACAACAACAATAACAACAACAACAGCCCTAAACAACAACAACAATAACAACAGCAACAATCCTAAACAACAACAACAACAATAACCCTAAATAACAACAACAACCCTAAATAACAACAACAACAACAACCCTAAATAAAAACAACAACAACAACAACAATCCTAAACAACAACAACAACAACAACAACAATAACAACAACAACAACAACAAAAACAACAACAACAACAACAGCAATAACAACAACAACAACGACAACAACAACAACAACCCTAAACTACAACAACAAAAACAACCCTAAATAACAACAAGATTAACAACAACAACAACAATAACCCTAAAAAACAACAACAACCTTAAATAACAACAAGAACAACAACCCTAAACAACAACAACAACCCAAAACAATAACAACAACAACAATAACAACCCTAAACAATAACAGCAACAACAACAGCAACAACAACAACCCTAAACAACAACAGCAACAACCCCAAACAACAACAACAACAACAACAACCCTAAACAACAACAACAACAACCCTAAACAATAACAACAACAACCCTAAACAACAACAACAACAACAACAACAACCCTAAACAACAACAACAACAAACCTAAATAAAAACAACAACAACAACAACCCTAAATAAAAACAACAACAACAACACTAAATAACTACAAGAACAACAACAACAAAAACCCTAAATAATAACAGCAACTCTAAATAACAACAACAACAACAAGAACAACAACAACCCTAAATAACAACAACAACAACAACAACAACAACAAAAAACACCAACAACAATAACAACAACAACAACAACAACAACAACCCTAAACAACAACAACAACAACAACAACAACAACAACAACTGCTACTACAACAACAACAACAACAACAATAACAACAACAACAACAACAACAACAACAACAACAACCCTAAACAACAACAACAACAACAACAACCACCCTAAACAATAACAACAACAACAACAACAACCCTAAATAACAACAACAACAACAACAACCCTAAACAACAACAATAACAACACTAAACAACAACAACAACAACCACCCTAAACAACAACAACAACAAACCTAAATAAAAACAACAACAACAACAACCCTAAATAAAAACAACAACAACAACCCTAAATAACTACAAGAACAACAACAACAAAAACCCTAAATAACAACAGCAACCCTAAATAACAACAACAACAACAAGAACAACAACAACCCTAAATAACAACAACAACAACAACAATAACAACTACCCTAAACAACAACAACAACAACAACAAAAACAATAACAACAAATACAACAACAATAACAATAACAACAACAACAACAACAGCCCTAAACAACAACAACAATAACAACAGCAACAACAATCCTAAACAACAACATCAATAATAACCCTAAATACCAACAACAACCCTAAATAACAACAACAACAACAACCCTAAATAAAATAACAACAACAACAACAATCCTAAACAACAACAACAACAACAACAACAACAATAACAACAACAACAACAAAAACAACAACAACAACAACAGCAATAACAACAACAACAACGACAACAACAACAACAACCCTAAACTACAACAACAAAAACAACCCTAAATAACAACAAGATTAACAACAACAACAACAATAACCCTAAAAATCAACAACAACCCTAAATAACAACAAGAACAACAACCCTAAACAACAACAACAACAACCCTAAACAACAACAACAACCCAAAACAATAACAACAACAACTACAACCCTAAACAATAACAGCAACAACAACAGCAACAACAACAACCCTAAACAACAACAGCAACAACCCCAAACAACAACAACAACAACAACAACCCTAAACAACAACAACAACAACCCTAAACAATAACAACAACAACCCTAAACAACAACAACAACAACAACAACAACCCTAAACAACAACAACAACAAACCTAAATAAAAACAACAACAACAACAACCCTAATTAAAACAACAACAACAACACTAAATAACTACAAGAACAACAACAACAAAAACCCTAAATAATAACAGCAACACTAAATAACAACAACAACAACAAGAACAACAACAACCCTAAATAACAACAACAACAACAACAATAACAACAACCCTAAACAACAACAACAACAACAACAACAATAACAACAAAGACAACAACAACAACAATAACAACAACAACAACCCTAAACAACAACAACAATAACAACAGCAACAACAACCCTAAACAACAACAACAACAATTACCCTAAATAACAACAACAACAACAACAACAACAAAAACCCTAAATAACAACAGCAACTCTAAATAACAACAACAATAACAAGAACAACAACAACCCTAAATAACAACAACAACAACAACAATAACAACAACCCTAAACAACAACAACAACAACAACAACAATAACAACAAAGACAACAACAACAACAATAACAACAACAACAACCCTAAACAACAACAACAATAACAACAGCAACAACAACCCTAAACAACAACAACAACAATTACCCTAAAAAACAACAACAACAACAACAACAACAACACCAACAACAATTACAACAACAACAACAACAACAACAACAACCCTAAACAACAACAACAACAACAACTGCTACTACAACAACAACAACAACAACAATAACAACAACAACAACAACAACAACAACCCTAAACAACAACAACCACCCTAAACAATAACAACAACAACAACAACAACAACCCTAAATAACAACAACAACAACAACCCTAAACAACAACAATAACAACACTAAACAACAACAACAACAACCACCTTAAACAACAACAACAACAAACCTAAATAAAAACAACAACAACAACAACCCTAAATAAAAACAACAACAACAACCCTAAATAACTACAAGAACAACAACAACAAAAACCCTAAATAACAACAGCAACCCTAAATAACAACAACAACAACAAGAACAACAACAACCCTAAATAACAACAACAACAACAATAACAACTACCCTAAACAACAACAACAACAACAATAACAACAAAGACAACAACAACAACAATAACAACAACAACAACCCTAAACAACAACATCAATAACAACAGCAACAACAACCCTAAACAACAACAACAACAATAACCCTAAATAACAACAACAACAACAACAACAACAACAACAACAACAACAACAACAACAACAACAACAACAACAACCCTAAACAACAACAACAACAATAACCCTAAATAACAACAAGAACAAAAAAAAACAACAACAATAACAACAACCACCTAAACAACAATTACAACAACAACAACAATAACAACAACCACCTAAACAACAATTGCAACAACAACAACAACAACCCTAAATAACAATAACAACAACAACCCTAAATAACAACAACAATAAAAACCCTAAATAACAACGACAACCCTAAATAACAACAATAACAACAACAACAACAACAACCCTAAATAACAACAAGAACAACAAAAACAACAACAACAACAACAACAACAACACCAACAACAATAACAACAACAACAACAACAAAACAACCACAACAACCCTAAACAACAACAACAACAACAACCCTAAACAACAACAACAACAACAACAACAACAACAACCCTAAATAACAACAACAATAACAACAATAACAACAACCACAACAACAACCCTAAATAAAAACAACAACAACAACAACAACCCTATCCAACAACAACAACAATAACAACAAAAACAACAACAACAACAACAACAACAACCCTAAATAACAACAACAACAACAATCCTAAATAACAACAAGAACAACAACAACAACAACAACAACAACCCTAAATAACAACAAGAACAACAACAACAACCACAACAACAACCCTAAACAACAAGAACAACAACCCTAAATAGCAACAACAACAACAACAACAACTGCTACAACAACAACAACAACAACAACAATAACAACAACAACAACAACAACAACAACAACCCTAAACAACAACAACAACAACAACAACAACAACCACCCTAAACAATAACAACAACAACAACAACAACCCTAAATAACAACAACAACAACCCTAAATAAACACAACAACAACAACAACAATCCTAAACAACAACAACAACAACAACAATAACAACAACAACAACAACAAAAACAACAACAACAACAACAGCAATAACAACAACAACAACAACGACAACAACAACAACAACCCTAAACTACAACAACAAAAATAACCCTAAATAACAACAAGATTAACAACAACAATAACAATAACCCTAAAAAACAACAACAACCCTAAATAACAAAAAGAACAACAACCCTAAACAACAACAACAACAACCCTAAACAACAACAACAACCCAAAACAATAACAACAACAACAATAACAACCCTAAACAACAACAGCAACAACAACAACCCTAAACAACAACAGCAACAACCCCAAACAACAACAACAACAACAACAACCCTAAACAACAACAACAACAACCCTAAACAACAACAACAACAATTACCCTAAATAACAACAACAACAACAACAACAACAACACCAACAACAATTACAACAACAACAACAACAACAACCCTAAACAACAACAACAACAACAACAACAACAATAACAACAACAACAACAACAACAACAACCCTAAACAACAACAACCACCCTAAACAATAACAACAACAACAACAACAACAACAACCCTAAATAACAACAACAACAACAACCCTAAACAACAACAATAACAACACTAAACAACAACAACAACAACCACCCTAAACAACAACAACAACAAACCTAAATAAAAACAACAACAACAACAACCCTAAATAAAAACAACAACAACAACCCTAAATAACTACAAGAACAACAACAACAAAAACCCTAAATAACAACAGCAACCCTAAATAACAACAACAACAACAACAACAACAACCCTAAATAACAACAACAACAACAATAACAACTACCCTAAACAACAACAACAACAACAATAACAACAAAGACAACAACAACAACAATAACAACAACAACAACCCTAAACAACAACATCAATAACAACAGCAACAACAACCCTAAACAACAACAACAACAATAACCCTAAATAACAACAACAACAACAACAACAACAACACCAACAACAATAATAACAACAACAACAACAACAACCCTAAACAACAACAACAACAATAACCCTAAATAACAACAAGAACAAAAAAAAACAACAACAATTACAACAACAATTACAACAACAACAACAATAACAACAACCACCTAAACAACAATTACAACAACAACAACAACAACCCTAAATAACAATAACAACAACAACCCTAAATAACAACAACAATAAAAACCCTAAATAACAAGGACAACCCTAAATAACAACAATAACAACAACAAGAACAACAACCCTAAATAACAACAAGAACAACAAAAACAACAACAACAACAACAACCACAACACCAACAACAATAACAACAACAACAACAACAACAAAACAACCACAACAACCCTAAACAACAACAACAACAACAACCCTAAACAACAACAACAACAACAACAACAACAACAACCCTAAATAACAACAACAATAACAACAATAACAACAACCACAACAACAACCCTGTCCAACAACAACAACAATAACAACAAAAACAACAATAACAACAAAAACAACAACAACAACAACAACAACAACCCTAAATAACAACAACAACAACAATCCTAAATAACAACAAGAACAACAACAAGAACAACAACAACAACCCTAAATAACAACAAGAACAACAACAACAACCACAACAACAACCCTAAACAACAAGAACAACAACCCTAAATAGCAACAACAACAACAACAACAACAACCCTAAACAACAACAACAACAACAACAACAACAACAACAACAACAACTGCTACTACAACAACAACAACAACAACAATAACAACAACAACAACAACAACAACAACAACAACCCTAAACAACAACAACAACAACAACAACCACCCTAAACAATAACAACAACAACAACAACAACCCTAAATAACAACAACAACAACAACAACCCTAAACAACAACAATAACAACACTAAACAACAACAACAACAACCACCCTAAACAACAACAACAACAAACCTAAATAAAAACAACAACAACAACAACCCTAAATAAAAACAACAACAACAACCCTAAATAACTACAAGAACAACAACAACAAAAACCCTAAATAACAACAGCAACCCTAAATAACAACAACAACAACAAGAACAACAACAACCCTAAATAACAACAACAACAACAACAATAACAACTACCCTAAACAACAACAACAACAACAACAAAAACAATAACAACAAATACAACAACAACAACAATAACAACAACAACAGCCCTAAACAACAACAACAATAACAACAGCAACAACAATCCTAAACAACAACATCAATAATAACCCTAAATAACAACAACCCTAAATAACAACAACAACAACAACCCTAAATAAAAACAACAACAACAACAACAATCCTAAACAACAACAACAACAACAACAACAACAATAACAACAACAACAACAAAAACAACAACAACAACAACAGCAATAACAACAACAACAACGACAACAACAACAACAACCCTAAACTACAACAACAAAAACAACCCTAAATAACAACAAGATTAACAACAACAACAACAATAACCCTAAAAATCAACAACAACCCTAAATAACAACAAGAACAACAACCCTAAACAACAACAACAACAACCCTAAACAACAACAACAACCCAAAACAATAACAACAACAACAATAACAACCCTAAACAATAACAGCAACAACAACAGCAACAACAACAACCCTAAACAACAACAGCAACAACCCCAAACAACAACAACAACAACAACAACCCTAAACAACAACAACAACAACCCTAAACAACAACAACAACAACCCTAAACAACAACAACAACAACAACAACAACCCTAAACAACAACAACAACAAACCTAAATAAAAACAACAACAACAACAACCCTAAATAAAAACAACAACAACAACACTAAATAACTACAAGAACAACAACAACAAAAACCCTAAATAATAACAGCAACACTAAATAACAACAACAACAACAAGAACAACAACAACCCTAAATAACAACAACAACAACAACAATAACAACAACCCTAAACAACAACAACAACAACAACAACAATAACAACAAAGACAACAACAACAACAATAACAACAACAACAACCCTAAACAACAACAACAATAACAACAGCAACAACAACCCTAAACAACAACAACAACAATTACCCTAAATAACAACAACAACAACAACAACAACAACAAAAACCCTAAATAACAACAGCAACTCTAAATAACAACAACAACAACAAGAACAACAACAACCCTAAATAACAAAAACAACAACAACAATAACAACAACCCTAAACAACAACAACAACAACAACAACAATAACAACAAAGACAACAACAACAACAATAACAACAACAACAACCCTAAACAACAACAACAATAACAACAGCAACAACAACCCTAAACAACAACAACAACAATTACCCTAAATAACAACAACAACAACAACAACAACAACACCAACAACAACTACAACAACAACAACAACAACAACAACAACCCTAAACAACAACAACAACAACAACTGCTACTACAACAACAACAACAACAACAACAACAACAACAACAACAACAACAACAACCCTAAACAACAACAACCACCCTAAACAACAACAACAACAACAACAACAACAACCCTAAACAACAACAACAACAACAACCCTAAACAACAACAATAACAACAACAACAACAACAACAACCACCCTAAACAACAACAACAACAAACCTAAATAAAAACAACAACAACAACAACCCTAAATAAAAACAACAACAACAACCCTAAATAACTACAAGAACAACAACAACAAAAACCCTAAATAACAACAGCAACCCTAAATAACAACAACAACAACAAGAACAACAACAACCCTAAATAACAACAACAACAACAATAACAACTACCCTAAACAACAACAACAACAACAATAACAACAAAGACAACAACAACAACAATAACAACAACAACAACCCTAAACAACAACAACAACAACAACAGCAACAACAACCCTAAACAACAACAACAACAATAACCCTAAATAACAACAACAACAACAACAACAACAACAACACCAACAACAATAATAACAACAACAACAACAACAACCCTAAACAACAACAACAATAACCCTAAATAACAACAAGAACAAAAAAAAACAACAACAATAACAACAACCACCTAAACAACAATTACAACAACAACAACAATAACAACAACCCCCTAAACAACAATTGCAACAACAACAACAACAACCCTAAATAACAATAACAACAACAACCCTAAATAACAACAACAATAAAAACCCTAAATAACAACGACAACCCTAAATAACAACAATAACAACAACAACAACAACAACCCTAAATAACAACAAGAACAACAAAAACAACAACAACAACAACAACAACAACACCAACAACAATAACAACAACAACAACAACAAAACAACCACAACAACCCTAAACAACAACAACAACAACAACCCTAAACAACAACAACAACAACAACAACAACAACCCTAAATAACAACAACAATAACAACAATAACAACAACCACAACAACAACCCTAAATAAAAACAACAACAACAACAACAACCCTATCCAACAACAACAACAATAACAAGAAAAACAACAACAACAACAACAACAACAACCCTAAATAACAACAACAACAACAATCCTAAATAACAACAAGAACAACAACAACAACAACAACAACCCTAAATAACAACAAGAACAACAACAACAACCACAACAACAACCCTAAACAACAAGAACAACAACCCTAAATAGCAACAACAACAACAACAACAACTGCTACAACAACAACAACAACAACAACAATAACAACAACAACAACAACAACAACAACAACCCTAAACAACAACAACAACAACAACAACAACCACCTTAAACAATAACAACAACAACAACAACAACCCTAAATAACAACAACAACAACCCTAAATAAACACAACAACAACAACAACAATCCTAAACAACAACAACAACAACAACAATAACAACAACAACAACAACAAAAACAACAACAACAACAACAGCAATAACAACAACAACAACAACGACAACAACAACAACAACCCTAAACTACAACAACAAAAACAACCCTAAATAACAACAAGATTAACAACAACAATAACAATAACCCTAAAAAACAACAACAACCCTAAATAACAACAAGAACAACAACCCTAAACAACAACAACAACCCAAAACAATAACAACAACAACAATAACAACCCTAAACAACAACAGCAACAACAACAACCCTAAACAACAACAGCAACAACCCCAAACAACAACAACAACAACAACAACCCTAAACAACAACAACAACAATTACCCTAAATAACAACAACAACAACAACAACAACAACACCAACAACAATTACAACAACAACAACAACAACAACCCTAAACAACAACAACAACAACAACTGCTACTACAAGAACAACAACAACAACAATAACAACAACAACAACAACAACAACAACAACCCTAAACAACAACAACCACCCTAAACAATAACAACAACAACAACAACAACAACAACCCTAAATAACAACAACAACAACAACCCTAAACAACAACAATAACAACACTAAACAACAACAACAACAACCACCCTAAACAACAACAACAACAAACCTAAATAAAAACAACAACAACAACAACCCTAAATAAAAACAACAACAACAACCCTAAATAACTACAAGAACAACAACAACAACAACCCTAAATAACAACAGCAACCCTAAATAACAACAACAACAAGAACAACAACAACCCTAAATAACAACAACAACAACAATAACAACTACCCTAAACAACAACAACAACAACAATAACAACAAAGACAACAACAACAACAATAACAACAACAACAACCCTAAACAACAACATCAATAACAACAGCAACAACAACCCTAAACAACAACAACAACAATAACCCTAAATAACAACAACAACAACAACAACAACAACAACACCAACAACAATAATAACAACAACAACAACAACAACAATAACAACAACAACAGCAATAACCCTAAATAACAACAAGAACAAAAAAAAACAACAACAATTACAACAACAACAACAATAACAACAACCACCTAAACAACAATTACAACAACAACAACAACAACCCTAAATAACAATAACAACAACAACCCTAAATAACAACAACAATAAAAACCCTAAATAACAACGACAACCCTAAATAACAACAATAACAACAACAATAACAACAACCCTAAATAACAACAAGAACAACAACAACAACAACAACAACAACAACCACAACACCAACAACAATAACAACAACAACAACAACAAAACAACAACAACAACCCTAAACAACAACAACAACAACAACCCTAAACAACAACAACAACAACAACAACAACAACAACCCTAAATAACAACAACAATAACAACAATAACAACAACCACAACAACAACCCTAAATAAAAACAACAACAACAACAACAACCCTATCCAACAACAACAACAATAACAACAAAAACAACAACAACAACAACAACAACAACCCTAAATAACAACAACAACAACAATCCTAAATAACAACAAGAACAACAACAACAACAACAACAACAACCCTAAATAACAACAAGAACAACAACAACAACCACAACAACAACCCTAAACAACAAGAACAACAACCCTAAATAGCAACAACAACAACAACAACTGCTACTACAACAACAACAACAACAACAATAACAACAACAACAACAACAACAACAACAACCCTAAACAACAACAACAACAACAACAACAACCACCCTAAACAATAACAACAACAACAACAACAACCCTAAATAACAACAACAACAACCCTAAATAAACACAACAACAACTGTTATCCTAAACAACAACAACAACAACAACAATAACAACAACAACAACAACAAAAACAACAACAACAACAACAGCAATAACAACAACAACAACAACGACAACAACAACAACAACCCTAAACTACAACAACAAAAACAACCCTAAATAACAACAAGATTAACAACAACAACAACAATAACCCTAAAAAACAACAACAACCCTAAATAACAACAAGAACAACAACCCTAAACAACAACAACAACAACCCTAAACAACAACAACAACCCAAAACAATAACAACAACAACAATAACAACCCTAAACAACAACAGCAACAACAACAACCCTAAACAACAACAGCAACAACCCCAAACAACAACAACAACAACAACAACCCTAAACAACAACAACAACAACCCTAAACAATAACAACAACAACCCTAAACAACAACAACAACAACAACAACAACAACCCTAAACAACAACAACAACAAACTTAAATAAAAACAACAACAACAACAACCCTAAATAAAAACAACAACAACAACCCTAAATAACTACAAGAACAACAACAACAAAAACCCTAAATAACAACAGCAACTCTAAATAACAACAACAACAACAACCCTAAACAATAACAACAACAACCCTAAACAACAACAACAACAACAACAACAACCCTAAACAACAACAACAACAAACCTAAATAAAAACAACAACAACAACAACCCTAAATAAAAACAACAACAACAACACTAAATAACTACAAGAACAACAACAACAAAAACCCTAAATAATAACAGCAACTCTAAATAACAACAACAACAACAAGAACAACAACAACCCTAAATAACAACAACAACAACAACAATAACAACAACCCTAAACAACAACAACAACAACAACAACAATAACAACAAAGACAACAACAACAACAATAACAACAACAACAACCCTAAACAACAACAACAATAACAACAGCAACAACAACCCTAAACAACAACAACAACAATTACCCTAAATAACAACAACAACAACAACAACAACAACAAAAACCCTAAATAACAACAGCAACTCTAAATAACAACAACAACAACAAGAACAACAACAACCCTAAATAACAACAACAACAACAACAATAACAACAACCCTAAACAACAACAACAGCAACAACAACCCTAAACAACAACAACAACAACTACCCTAAATAACAACAACAACAACAACAACAACAACAACACCAACAACAATTACAACAACAACAACAACAACAACAACCCTAAACAACAACAACAACAACAACTGCTACTACAACAACAACAACAACAACAACAATAACAACAACAACAACAACAACAACAACAACCCTAAACAACAACAACCACCCTAAACAATAACAACAACAACAACAACAACCCTAAATAACAACAACAACAACAACCCTAAACAACAACAATAACAACACTAAACAACAACAACAACAACCACCCTAAACAACAACAACAACAAACCTAAATAAAAACAACAACAACAACAACCCTAAATAAAAACAACAACAACAACCCTAAATAACTACAAGAACAACAACAACAAAAACCCTAAATAACAACAGCAACCCTAAATAACAACAACAACAAGAACAACAACAACCCTAAATAACAACAACAACAACAATAACAACTACCCTAAACAACAACAACAACAACAATAACAACAAAAACAACAACAACAACAATAACAACAACAACAACCCTAAACAACAACAACAATAACAACAGCAACAACAACCCTAAACAACAACAACAACAACAACAACAACAACAACAACAACAACAACAACAACACCAACAACAATAATAACAACAACAACAACAACAACCCTAAACAACAACAACAACAATAACCCTAAATAACAACAAGAACAAAAAAAAACAACAACAATAACAACAACCACCTAAACAACAATTACAACAACAACAACAATAACAACAACCACCTAAACAACAATTACAACAACAACAACAACAACCCTAAATAACAATAACAACAACAACCCTAAATAACAACAACAATAAAAACCCTAAATAACAACGACAACCCTAAATAACAACAATAACAACAACAACAACAACAACCCTAAATAACAACAAGAACAACAAAAACAACAACAACAACAACAACAACAACACCAACAACAATAACAACAACAACAACAACAAAACAACCACAACAACCCTAAACAACAACAACAACAACAACCCTAAACAACAACAACAACAACAACAACAACAACAACCCTAAATAACAACAACAATAACAACAATAACAACAACCACAACAACAACCCTAAATAGAAACAACAACAACAACAACAACCCTATCCAACAACAACAACAATAACAACAAAAACAACAACAACAACAACAACAACAACCCTAAATAACAACAACAACAACAATCCTAAATAACAACAAGAACAACAACAACAACAACCCTAAATAACAACAAGAACAACAACAACAACCACAACAACAACCCTAAACAACAAGAACAACAACCCTAAATAGCAACAACAACAACAACAACAACTGCTACTACAACAACAACAACAACAACAATAACAACAACAACAACAACAACAACAACCCTAAACAACAACAACAACAACAACAACAACCACCCTAAACAATAACAACAACAACAACAACAACCCTAAATAACAACAACAACAACCCTAAATAAACACAACAACAACAACAACAATCCTAAACAACAACAACAACAACAACAATAACAACAACAACAACAACAAAAACAACAACAACAACAACAACAATAACAACAACAACAACAACGACAACAACAACAACAACCCTAAACTACAACAACAAAAACAACCCTAAATAACAACAAGATTAACAACAACAACAACAATAACCCTAAAAAACAACAACAACCCTAAATAACAACAAGAACAACAACCCTAAACAACAACAACAACAACCCTAAACAACAACAACAACCCAAAACAATAACAACAACAACAATAACAACCCTAAACAACAACAGCAACAACAACAACCCTAAACAACAACAACAACAACAACAACCCTAAACAACAACAATAACAACACTAAACAACAACAACAACAACAACCCTAAACAACAACAACAACAAACCTAAATAAAAACAACAACAACAACAACCCTAAACAACAACAACAACAACAACCCTAAATAACTACAAGAACAACAACAACAAAAACCCTAAATAACAACAGCAACCCTAAATAACAACAACAACAACAAGAACAACAACAACCCTAAATAACAACAACAACAACAACAATAACAACTACCCTAAACAACAACAACAACAACAAAAACAATAACAACAAATACAACAACAACAACAATAACAACAACAACAGCCCTAAACAACAACAACAATAACAACAACAACAACAACCCTAAACAACAACAACAACAACCCTAAATAACAACAACAACAACAACAACAAAAACAACAACAACAACAACAACAACACCAACAACAATAACAACAACAACAACAACAATAACAACAAAGATAACAACAACCACCCTAAACAACAACAACACCAACAGCCCTAAACAATAACAACAATAACAACAGCAACAACAACCCTAAACAACAACAACAACAATAACCATAAATAACAACAACAACAACAACAACAACAACAACACCAACAACAATAACAACAACAACAACAACAACAACAACCATAAACAACAACAACAACAATAACGCTAAATAACAACAAGAACAAAAAAAAAACAACAACAATAACAACAACCACCTAAACAACAATTACAACAACAACAACAATAAGAACAAGAACAACAACCCTAAATAACAATAACAACAATAACCCTAAATAACAACAACAACAAAAACCCTAAATAACAACAACAACAATAACAACAACCCTAAATAACAACAAGAACAACAAAAACAACAACAACAACAACACCAACAACAAAAACAACAACAACAACAACAACAACAACAACAACCACCCTAAAGAATAACAACAACAACAACAACAACAACCCTAAACAATAACAACAACAACAACCATCCTAAAGAATAACAACAACAACAACCATCCTAAAGAATAACAACAACAACATCGACAACAACCCAAAATAGCAACAACAACAACAACAACAATAACAACAACCACAACAACAACCCTAAATAAAAACAACAACAACAACAACAACCCTAAACAACAACAACCCTAAACAACAACTACAACAACAATAACAACAAAAACAACAACAACAATAACAACAACAACAACAACTACCCTAAATAACAACAACAACAACAACAAACACCCTAAATAACAACAGCAACCCTGAATAACAACAACAACAACAACAACAACAACAACAACAACCCTAAATAACAACAAGAACAACAACAACAACAACAACAACATCAACAACAACCCTAAATAACAACAACAACAACAACAAACACCCTAAATAACAACAACAACAACAACCCTAAACAACAACAACAACAACAACAACAACAACCACCCTAAACAATAACAACAACAACAACAACAACCCTAAATAACAACAACAACAACCCTAAATAAAAACAACAACAACAACAACAATCCTAAACAACAACAACAACAACAACAATAATAACAACAACAACAACAACAAAAACAACAACAACAACAACAGCAATAACAACAACAACAACGACAACAACAACAACAACCCTAAACTACAACAACAAAAACAACCCTAAATAACAACAAGATTAACAACTACAACAACAATAACCCTAAAAAACAACAACAACCCTAAATAACAACAAGAACAACAACCCTAAACAACAACAACAACAACCCTAAACAACAACAACAACCCAAAACAATAACAACAACAACAATAACAACCCTAAACAACAACAGCAACAACAACAACCCTAAACAACAACAGCAACAACCCCAAACAACAACAACAACAACAACAACAACCCTAAACAACAACAACAACAACCCTAAACAATAACAACAACAACCCTAAACAACAACAACAACAACAACAACCCTAAACAACAACAACAACAAACCTAAATAAAAACAACAACAACAACAACAACCCTAAATAAAAACAACAACAACAACCCTAAATAACTACAAGAACAACAACAATAAAAACCCTAAATAACAACAGCAACTCTAAATAACAACAACAACAACAACAACAACAACAACCCTAAATAACAACAACAACAACAACAACAACAACAACCCTAAATAACAACAACACCAACAACAATAACAACAACCCTAAACAACAACAACAACAACAACAACAATAACAACAAAGACAACAACAACAACAATAACAACAACCCTAAACAACAACAACAATAACAACAGCAACAACAACCCTAAACAACAACAACAACAATTAACCTAAATAACAACAACAACAACAATAACAACAACAACAACAACAACAACAACAACCCTAAACAACAACAACAACAACAACTGCTACTACAACAACAACAACAACAACAATAACAACAACAACAACAATAACAATAACCCTAAACAACAACAACAACAACAACAACAACCACCACCCTAAACAATAACAACAACAACAACAACAACCCTAAATAACAACAACAACAACAACCCTAAACAACAACAACAACAACACTAAACAACAACAACAACCACCCTAAACAACAACAACAACAAACCTAAATAAAAACAACAACAACAACAACCCTAAATAAAAACAACAACAACAACCCTAAATAACTACAAGAACAACAACAACAAAAACCCTAAATAACAATAGCAACCCTAAATAACAACAACAACAACAAGAACAACAACCCTAAATAACAACAACAACAACAACAATAACAACTACCCTAAACAACAACAACAACAACAAAAACAATAACAACAAATACAACTACAACAACAATAAAAACAACAACAGCCCTAAACAACAACAACAATAACAACAGCAACAACAACCCTAAACAACAACAACAACAATAACCCTAAATAACAACAACAACAACAACAACAACCCTAAATAAAAACAACAACAACAACCCTAAATAAAAACAACAACAACAACAACAACCCTAAATAAAAACAACAATAACAACAACAACAACAACAAAAACAACAACAACAACAACAGCAATAACAACAACAACAACGACAACAACAACAACAACCCTAAACTACAACAACAAAAACAACCCTAAATAACAACAAGATTAACAACAACAACAACAATAACCATAAAAAACAACAACAACCCTAAATAACAACAAGAACAACAACCTTAAATAACTACAAGAACAACAACAACAAAAATAAAAACAACAACAACAACCCTAAATAACAACAAGAACAACAACCCTAAACAACAACAACAACAACCCTAAACAACAACAACAACCCAAAACAATAACAACAACAACAATAACAACCCTAAACAACAACAGCAACAACAACAACCCTAAACAACAACAACAACAACAACAACCCTAAACAACAACAATAACAACACTAAACAACAACAACAACAACAACCCTAAACAACAACAACAACAACCCTAAATAAAAACAACAACAACAACAACCCTAAATAAAAACAACAACAACAACCCTAAATAACTACAAGAACAACAACAACAAAAACCCTAAATAACAACAGCAACCCTAAATAACAACAACAACAACAAGAACAACAACAACCCTAAATAACAACAACAACAACAACAATAACAACTACCCTAAACAACAACAACAACAACAAAAACAATAACAACAAATACAACAACAACAACAATAACAACAACAACAGCCCTAAACAACAACAACAATAACAACAGCAACAACAACCCTAAACAACAACAACAATAACCCTAAATAACAACAACAACAACAACAACAAAAACAACAACAACAACAACAACAACAACAACAACAATAACAACAACAACAACAACAATAACAACAAAGATAACAACAACCACCCTAAACAACAACAACACCAACAGCCCTAAACAATAACAACAATAACAACAGCAACAACAACCCTAAACAACAACAACAACAATAACCATAAATAACAACAACAACAACAACAACAACAACAACACCAACAACAATAACAACAACAACAACAACAACAACAACCATAAACAACAACAACAACAATAACGCTAAATAACAACAAGAACAAAAAAAAAACAACAACAATAACAACAACCACCTAAACAACAATTACAACAACAACAACAATAAGAACAAGAACAACAACCCTAAATAACAATAACAACAACAACCCTAAATAACAACAACAACAAAAACCCTAAATAACAACAACAACAATAACAACAACCCTAAATAACAACAAGAACAACAAAAACAACAACAACAACAACACCAACAACAAAAACAACAACAACACCAACAACAACAACAACAACCACCCTAAAGAATAACAACAACAACAACAACAACAACCCTAAACAATAACAACAACAACAACCATCCTAAAGAATAACAACAACAACAACCATCCTAAAGAATAACAACAACAACATCAACAACAACCCAAAATAGCAACAACAACAACAACAACAATAACAACAACCACAACAACAACCCTAAATAAAAACAACAACAACAACAACAACCCTAAACAACAACAACCCTAAACAACAACTACAACAACAATAACAACAAAAACAACAACAACAATAACAACAACAACAACAACTACCCTAAATAACAACAACAACAACAACAAA
>OX359291.1:32449457-32456957 GCA_947179395.2 Pulicaria dysenterica
CAACAACAAACCTAAATAAAAACAACAACAACAACAACCCTAAATAAAAACAACAACAACAACACTAAATAACTACAAGAACAACAACAACAAAAACCCTAAATAACAACAGCAACCCTAAATAACAACAACAACAACAAGAACAACAACAACCCTAAATAACAACAACAACAACAACAATAACAACAACAACCCTAAACAACAACAACAACAACAATAACAACAAAGACAACAACAACAACAATAACAACAACAACAACCCTAAACAACAACATCAATAACAACAGCAACAACAACCCTAAACAACAACAACAACAATAACCCTAAATAACAACAACAACAACAACAACAACAACAACAACACCAACAACAATAACAACAACAACAACAACAACAACAACCCTAAACAACAACAACAACAATAACCCTAAATAACAACAAGAACAAAAAAAACAACAACAATAACAACAACCACCTAAACAACAATTACAACAACAACAACAATAACAACAACCACCTAAACAACAACAACAACAACAACAACAACAACCCTAAATAACAATAACAACAACAACCCTAAATAACAACAACAATAAAAACCCTAAATAACAACGACAACCCTAAATAACAACAATAACAACAACAACAACAACAACCCTAAATAACAACAAGAACAACAAAAACAACAACAACAACAACAACACCAACACCAACAACAATAACAACAACAACAACAACAAAACAACAACAACAACCCTAAACAACAACAACAACAACAACCCTAAACAACAACAACAACAACAACAACAACAACAACAACCCTAAATAACAACAACAATAACAACAATAACAACAACCACCCTATCCAACAACAACAACAACAATAACAACAAAAACAACAACAACAACAACAACAACCCTAAATAACAACAAGAACAACAACAACAACCACAACAACAACCCTAAACAACAAGAACAACAACCCTAAATAGCAACAACAAAAACAACAACTGCTACTACAACAACAACAACAACAACAACAACAACAACAACAACAACCCTAAACAACAACAACAACAACAACAACAACAATAACCACCCTAAACAATAACAACAACAACAACAACAACCCTAAATAACAACAACAACAACCCTAAATAAACACAACAACAACACCAATCCTAAACAACAACAACAACAACAACAATAACAACAACAACAACAACAAAAACAACAACAACAGCAATAACAACAACAACAACAACGACAACAACAACAACAACCCTAAACTACAACAACAAAAACAACCCTAAATAACAACAAGATTAACAACAACAACAACAATAACCCTAAAAAACAACAATAACCCTAAATAACAACAAGAACAACAACCCTAAACAACAACAACAACAACCCTAAACAACAACAACAACCCAAAACAATAACAACAACAACAATAACAACCCTAAACAACAACAGCAACAACAACAACCCTAAACAACAACAGCAACAACCCCAAACAACAACAACAACAACAACAACCCTAAACAACAACAATAACAACAACCCTAAACAACAACAACAACAAACCTAAATAAAAAGAACAACAACAACAACCCTAAATAAAAACAACAACAACAACCCTAAATAAAAACAACAACAACAACCCTAAATAACTACAAGAACAACAACAACAAAAACCCTAAATAACAACAGCAACCCTAAATAACAACAACAACAACAAGAACAACAACAACCCTAAATAACAACAACAACAACAACAACAACAACAACAACCCTAAACAACAACAACAACAACAAAAACAATAACAACAAATACAACAACAACAACAATAACAACAACAACAGCCCTAAACAACAACAACAATAACAACAGCAACAACAATCCTAAACAACAACAACAACAACAACCCTAAATAACAACAACAACAACAACAACAAAAACAACAACAAAAACAACAACAACAACAACAACAACAACAACAACAATAACAACAACAACAACAACAACAATAACAACAAAGATAACAACAACAACCCTAAACAACAACAACACCAACAGCCCTAAACAATAACAACAATAACAACAGCAACAACAACCCTAAACAACAACAACAACAATAACCCTAAATAACAACAACAACAACAACAACAACAACAACAACAACACCAACAACAATAACAACAACAACAACAACAACAACAACCCTAAACAACAACAACAACAATAACGCTAAATAACAACAAGAACAAAAAAAAACAACAACAATAACAACAACCACCTAAACAACAATTACAACAACAACAACAATAAGAACAACAACAACAACCCTAAATAACAATAACAAAAATAACCCTAAATAACAACAACAACAAAAACCCTAAATAACAACAACAAAAATAACAACAACCCTAAATAACAACAAGAACAACAAAAACAACAAAAACAACAACCCTAAATAACAACAACAACAAAAACCCTAAATAACAACAACAACAACAACAACCCTAAATAACAACAACAACAACAACAACAACAACAACAACAACAACAACAACAACAATAACAACAACAACAACAACAACAACCCTAAACAATAACAACAACAACAACCATCCTAAAGAATAACAACAACAACATCAACAACAACCCAAAATAGCAACAACAACAACAACAACAATAACAACAACCACAACAACAACCATAAATAAAAACAACAACAACAACAACAACCCTAAACAACAACCCTAAACAACAACAACAACAACAATAACAACAAAAACAACAACAACAATAACAACAACAACAACAACTACCCTAAATAACAACAACAACAACAAACACCCTAAATAACAACAGCAACCCTGAATAACAACAACAACAACCCTAAATAAAAACAACAACAACAACAACAATCCTAAACAACAACAACAACAACAATAACAACAACAACAACAACAAAAACAACAACAACAACAACAGCAATAACAACAACAACAACGACAACAACAACAACAACCCTAAACTACAACAACAAAAACAACCTTAAATAACAACAAGATTAACAACAACAACAACAATAACCCTAAAAAACAACAACAACCCTAAATAACAACAAGAACAACAACCCTAAACAACAACAACAACAATAACCCTAAAAAACAACAACAACCCTAAATAACAACAAGAACAACAACCCTAAACAACAACAACAACAACCCTAAACAACAACAACAACCCAAAACAATAACAACAACAACAATAACAACCCTAAACAACAACAGCAACAACAACAACCCTAAACAACAACAGCAACAACCCCAAACAACAACAACAACAACAACAACCCTAAACAACAACAACAACAACCCTAAACAACAACAACAACAACCCTAAACAACAACAAGAACAACAACAACAACCCTAAACAACAACAACAACAAACCTAAACAACAACAACAACAACCCTAAACAACAACAACAACAACAACCCTAAATAACTACAAGAACAACAACAACAAAAACCCTAAATAACAACAGCAACTCTAAATAACAACAACAACAACAACAACTACAACAACCCTAAATAACAAAAACAACAACAACAATAACAACAACCCTAACAACAACAACAACAACAACAATAACAACAAAGACAACAACAACAACAATAACAACAACAACAACCCTAAACAACAACAACAATAACAACAGCAACAACAACCCTAAACAACAACAACAACAATTACCCTAAATAACAACAAAAACAACAACAACAACAACAACACCAACAACAATAACAACAACAACAACAACAACAACAACAACCCTAAACAACAACAACAACAACAACAACAACAACAACTGCTACTACAACAACAACAACAACAATAATAACAACAACAACAACAACAACAACAACCCTAAACAACAACAACAACAACAACAACCACCCTAAACAATAACAACAACAACAACAACAACCCTAAATAACAACAACAACAACAACAACCCTAAACAACAACAATAACAACACTAAACAACAACAACAACAACCACCCTAAACAACAACAACAACAAGCCTAAATAAAAACAACAACAACAACAACCCTAAATAAAAACAACAACAACAACCCTAAATAACTACAAGAACAACAACAACAAAAACCCTAAATAACAACAGCAACCCTAAATAACAACAACAACAAGAAGAACAACAACAACCCTAAATAACAACAACAACAACAACAACAATAACAACTACCCTAAACAACAACAACAACAACAAAAACAATAACAACAACAACAACAATAACCCTAAATAACAACAACAACAACAACAACAACAACTAAAACAACAACAACAACAACAACACCAACAACAATAACAACAACAACAACAACAACAATAACAACAAAGATAACAACAACAACCCTAAACAACAACAACAACACCAACAATAACAACAAAGATAACAACAACAACAATAACAACAACAACAGCCCTAAACAATAACAACAATAACAACAGCAACACCAACCCTAAACAACAACAACAACAATAACCCTAAATAACAACAACAACAACAACAACAACAACAACAACAACAACACCAACAACAATAACAACAACAACAACAACAACAACCCTAAACAACAACAACAACAATAACGCTAAATAACAAAAAGAACAAAAAAAAACAACAACAACAACAACAACCACCTAAACAACAATAACAACAACAACAACAACAACAACAACAACAACAACCCTAAATAACAATAACAACAATAACCCTAAATAACAACAACAACAAAAACCCTAAATAACAACAACAACAATAACAACAACCCTAAATAACAACAAGAACAACAAAAACAACAACAACAACAACAACACCAACAACAATAACAACTAAAACAACAACAACAACAACAACAACAACAACAACAACCACTCTAAAGAATAACAACAACAACAACAACAACAACAACCCTAAACAACAACAACAGCAACAACAACAACAACAACAACACCAACAACAATAACAACAACAACAACAACAACAACAACCCTAAAACAACAATAAGAACAACAACAACCATCCTAAATAACAACAACAACCCTAAATAACAACAACACCAAAAACAACAACAACAAGAATAACAACCACAACAACAACCCTAAATAAAAACAACAACAACAACAACAACCCTAAACAACAACAACCCTAAACAACAACAACAACAATAATAACAACAAAAACAACAACAACAATAACAACAACAACAACTACCCTAAATAACAACAACAACAACAACAAACACCCTAAATAACAACAGCAACCCTGAATAACAACAACAACAACAACAACAACAACCCTAAATAATAAAAACAACAACAACAACCCTAAATAACAACAAGAACAACAACAACAACAACAACAACAACCCTAAATAACAACAAGAACAACAACAACAACAACAACAACAACAACAACCCTAAATAACAACAACAACAACAACAAACACCCTAAATAACAACAACAACAACAATAACAAAAACAACAACAACAACAACAACAACCCTAAACAACAACAACAACAACAACCACCCTAAACAATAACAACAACAACAACAACAACAACCCTAAATAACAACAACAACAACAACCCTAAACAACAACAATAACAACACTAAACAACAACAACAACAACCACCCTAAACAACAACAACAACAAACCTAAATAAAAACAACAACAACAACAACCCTAAATAAAAACAACAACAACAACCCTAAATAACTACAAGAACAACAACAACAAAAACCCTAAATAACAACAGCAACCCTAAATAACAACAACAACAACAAGAACAACAACAACCCTAAATAACAACAACAACAACAATAACAACTACCCTAAACAACAACAACAACAACAATAACAACAAAGACAACAACAACAACAATAACAACAACAACAACCCAAAACAACAACATCAATAACAACAGCAACAACAACCCTAAACAACAACAACAACAACAACAACAACTGCTACTACAACAACAACAACAACAATAATAACAACAACAACAACAACAACAACAACCCTAAACAACAACAACAACAACAACAACCACCCTAAACAATAACAACAACAACAACAACAACCCTAAATAACAACAACAACAACAACAACCCTAAACAACAACAATAACAACACTAAACAACAACAACAACAACCACCCTAAACAACAACAACAACAAGCCTAAATAAAAACAACAACAACAACAACCCTAAATAAAAACAACAACAACAACCCTAAATAACTACAAGAACAACAACAACAAAAACCCTAAATAACAACAGCAACCCTAAATAACAACAACAACAAGAAGAACAACAACAACCCTAAATAACAACAACAACAACAACAATAACAACTACCCTAAACAACAACAACAACAACAAAAACAATAACAACAACAACAACAATAACCCTAAATAACAACAACAACAACAACAACAACAACTAAAACAACAACAACAACAACAACACCAACAACAATAACAACAACAACAACAACAACAATAACAACAAAGATAACAACAACAACCCTAAACAACAACAACAACACCAACAATAACAACAAAGATAACAACAACAACAATAACAACAACAACAGCCCTAAACAATAACAACAATAACAACAGCAACACCAACCCTAAACAACAACAACAACAATAACCCTAAATAACAACAACAACAACAACAACAACAACAACAACAACAACACCAACAACAATAACAACAACAACAACAACAACAACCCTAAACAACAACAACAACAATAACGCTAAATAACAAAAAGAACAAAAAAAAACAACAACAATAACAACAACCACCTAAACAACAATTACAACAACAACAACAATAAGAACAACAACAACAACCCTAAATAACAATAACAACAATAACCCTAAATAACAACAACAACAAAAACCCTAAATAACAACAACAACAATAACAACAACCCTAAATAACAACAAGAACAACAAAAACAACAACAACAACAACAACACCAACAACAATAACAACTAAAACAACAACAACAACAATAACAACAACAACAACAACCACTCTAAAGAATAACAACAACAACAACAACAACAACAACCCTAAACAACAACAACAGCAACAACAACAACAACAACAACACCAACAACAATAACAACAACAACAACAACAACAACAACCCTAAACAATAAGAACAACAACAACCATCCTAAAGAATAACAACAACAACATCAACAACAACCCTAAATAACAACAACAACAACAACAACAACAACAACAACAACAACAACAACAACAACCCTAAATAAAAACAACAACAACAACAACAACCCTAAACAACAACAACCCTAAACAACAACAACAACAATAATAACAACAAAAACAACAACAACAATA
>OX359291.1:32476957-32479457 GCA_947179395.2 Pulicaria dysenterica
CCTAAACAACAACAACAACAACAACAATAACAACAACAACAACAACAACCCTAAACAACAACAACAACCCTAAATAATAACAACAACAACAACAACAACAACCCTAAATAACAAAAACAACAACAACAACAACAACCCTAAATAATAACAACAACAACAACAACCCTAAATAACAACAACAACAACAACCCTAAACAACAACAACAACAACAACAACAACAATAACAACAACAACAACAACCCTAAACAACAACAACCCTAAACAACAACAACAACAAACCTAAATAAAAACAACAATAACAACAACCCTAAATAAAAACAACAACAACAACAACAACACTAACCAACAGCAACAACAATAACAACAACAATAACAACAACAACAACGCTAAATAACAACAAGAACAACAACAACAAAAACCCTAAATAACAACAACAACCCTAAATAACAACAGCAACCCTAAATAACAACAAAAACAACAACAACAACCCTAAATAACAACAAGAACAACAACAACCCTAAATAACAACAAGAACAAGAACAACAACAACAACAACAACCCTAAACAACAACAACCCTATATAACAACAACAACAACAACAATAACAACAACCCTAAACAACAACAACAATAACAAAAACCCTAAAAAACAACTCTAAACAACAACAACAAAAAACCTAAATAAAAACAACAAGAACAACCCTAAATAAAAACAACAACAACAACAACACTAACCAACAACAACAACAACAACAACAACTATAACAACAACAACAACAACAACCCTAAACAACAACAACAACAACCCTAAATAACAACAACAAATACAACAAAAATCCTAAATAACAACAACAACCCTAGAAAACAACAACAACAACAACAACAACAACAACCCTAAACAACAACAACAACAACAACAACAACAACAATAACAAACCTAAACAACAACAACAACAAACCTAAATAAAAACAACAACAACAACAACCTTAAATAAAAACAACAACAACAACATCAACAACACTAACCAACAACAACAACAACAACAACAACAACAACAATAACAACAACAACACCAACAACCCTAAATAACAACAAGAACAACAACAACAAAAACCCTAAATAACAACAGCAACCCTAAATAACAACAACAACAACAACCTTAAATAACAACAAGAATAACAACAACCCTAAATAACAACAACAACAACAACAATAACAACAACCCTAAACAACAACAACAACAACAACAACAATAACAATAAAAACAACAACAACAACAATAACAACAACAACAACCCTAAACAACAACAACAATAACAACAGCAACAACAACTCTAAACAACAACAACAACAATAACAACAACAACAACCCTAAATAACAACAACAACAACAACAACAACAACAACAACAACCACCCTAAATTGTTACAAGAACAACAACAACCCTAAATAACAAGAACAACAACAACAACAACAACAACCCTAAACAACAACAACAACAACAATAACAATAAAAACAACAACAACAACAATAACAACAACAACAACCCTAAACAACAACAACAATAACAAAAGCAACAACAACCCTAAACAACAACAACAACAACAACAATAACCCTAAATAACAACAAGAACAAAAAAAACAACAACAATAACAACAACCACCTAAACAACAATTACAACAACAACAACAATAAGAACTACAAAAACAACCCTAAATAACAACAACAACAACAAATAACAACAACTACAACAACCCTAAATAACAACAACAACAACAACAACTACAACAACAACAACAACAACCCTAAATAACAACAACAACAACAACAACAACAAAAACCCTAAATAACAACAACAACAAAAACAACAACCCTAAATAAGAACAACAACAACAACCCTAAATAACAACAAGAACAACAAGAACAAGAACAACAACAACAACAACAACAACCCTTAATAACAACAACAACCACCCTAAACAACAACAACAACAACAACAACAACCCTAAACAACAACAACAACAACCCTAAACAACAACAACAAAAAACCTAAATGAAAACAACAACAACAACAACAACAACAACCCTAAATAACAACAAGAATAACAACAACCCTAAATAACAACAACAACAACAACAACAACAACAATAACAACAACCCTAAACAACAACAACAACAACAATAACAACAACAACAACAACAACCCTAAATAACAACAACAACAACAACAACAACAACCATAAATAATAACAACAACAACAACAACAACCCTAAATAATAACAACAACAACAACAACCCTAAATAACAACAACAACAACAACCCTAAACAACAACAACAACAACAACAACAACAACTATAACAACAACAACAACAACCCTAAACAACAACAACAACAAACCTAAATAAAAACAACAACAACAACAACCCTAAATAAAAACAACAACAACAACAACAACACTAACCAACAGCAACAACAATAACAACAACAACAA
>OX359291.1:32509457-32531957 GCA_947179395.2 Pulicaria dysenterica
AACAACAACAACAACAACAACAACAACAACAACAACAACCCTAAACAACAGCAACAACAACAACAACAACAACAAACCTAAACAACAACAACAAACCTAAATAAAAACAACAACAACAACAACCTTAAATAAAAACAACAACAACAACATCAACAACACTAACCAACAACAACAACAACAACAACAACAATAACAACAACCACAACAACAACCACAACAACAACCCTAAATAACAACAAGAACAACAACAACAAAAACCCTAAATAACAACAGCAACCCAAGAAAACAACAACAACAACAACAACAACAACCCTAAACAACAACAACAACAACAAACCTAAACAACAACAACAACAAACCTAAATAAAAACAACAACAACAACAACCTTAAATAAAAACAACAACAACAACATCAACAGCACTAACCAACAACAACAACAACGACAACAACAATAACAACAACAACAACAACAACCCTAAATAACAACAACAACAACAACAACAAAAACCCTAAATAACAACAGCAACCCTAAATAACAACAACAACAACAATCTTAAATAACAACAAGAATTAAAACAACCCTAAATAACAACAACAACAACAACAATAACAACAACCCTAAACAACAACAACAACAACAACAATAATAACAATAAAAACAACAACAATAACAATAACAACAACAACAATCCTAAACAACAACAACAATAACAACAGCAACAACAACTCTAAACAACAACAACAACAATAACAACAACAACAACAACCCTAAATAACAACAACAACAACAACAATAACAACCACCCTAAATAACAACAAGAACAACAACAACCCTAAATAACAACAACAACAACAACAATAACAACAACCCTAAACAAACAACAACAACAACAACAACAATAACAATAAAAATAACAACAACAACAATAACAACAACAACAACCCTAAACAACAACAACAATAACCAAAGCAACAACAACCCTAAACAACAACAACAACAATAACCCTAAATAACAACAAGAACAAAAAAAACAACAACAATAACAACAACCACCTAAACAACAATTACAACAACAACAACAATAAGAACTACAAAAACAACCCTAAATAACAACAACAACAACAACCCTAAATAACAACTACAACAACCCTAAATAACAACAACAACTACTACAACAACAACAACAACAACAACCCTAAATAACAACAACAAATACAACAAAAACCCTAAATAACAACAGCAACCCTAGAAAACAACAACAACAACAACAACCCTAAACAACAACAACAACAACAACAACAACACAACAAGAACAAACCTAAATAAAAACAACATCAACAACAACCTTAAATAAAAACAACAACAACAACATCAACAACACTAACCAACAACAATAACAACAACAACAACATTAACAACAACCACAACAACAACCCTAAATAACAACAAGAACAACAACAACAAAAACCCTAAATAACAACAGCAACCCTAGAAAACAACAACAACAACAACAACAACAACCCTAAACAACAACAAAAACCAACAACAACAACAACAAACCTAAACAACAACAACAACAAACCTAAATAAAAACAACAACAACAACAACCTTAAATAAAAACAACAACAACAACATCAACAACACTAACCAACAACAACAACGACAACAAAAATAACAACAACAACAACAACCCTAAATAACAACAAGAACAACAACAACAAAAACCCTAAATAACAACAGCAACCCTAGAAAACAACAACAACAACAACAACAACAACAACCCTAAACAACAGCAACAACAACAACAACAACAAACCTAAACAACAACAACAAACCTAAATAAAAACAACAACAACAACAACCTTAAATAAAAACAACAACAACAACATCAACAACACTAAACAACAACAACAACAACAACAACAACAACAACCACAACAACAACCCTAAATAACAACAAGAACAACAACAACAAAAACCCTAAATAACAACAGCAACCCTAGAAAACAACAACAACAACAACCCTAAACAACAACAACAACAAACCTAAACAACAACAACAACAAACCTAAATAAAAACAACAACAACAACAACCTTAAATAAAAACAACAACAACAACATCAACAACACTAACCAACAACAACAACAACGACAACAACAATAACAACAACAACAACAACAACCCTAAATAACAACAAGAACAACAACAACAACAACCCTAAATAACAACAGCAACCCAAGAAAACAACAACAACAACAACAACAACAACCCTAAACAACAACAACAACAACAACAACAACAAACCTAAACAACAACAACAACAAACCTAAATAAAAACAACAACAACAACAACCTTAAATAAAAACAACAACAACAACATCAACAGCACTAACCAACAACAACAACAACGACAACAACAATAACAACAACAACAACAACAACCCTAAATAACAACAAGAACAACAACAACAAAAACCCTAAATAACAACAGCAACCCTAAATAACAACAACAACAACAATCTTAAATAACAACAAGAATAACAACAACCCTAAATAACAACAACAACAACAACAATAACAACAACCCTAAACAACAACAACAACAACAACAATAATAACAATAAAAACAACAACAATAACAATAACAACAACAACAATCCTAAACAACAACAACAATAACAACAGCAACAACAACTCTAAAAACAACAACAACAACAACAACAACAACAACAACCCTAAATAACAACAACAACAACAACAATAACAACCACCCTAAATAACAACAAGAACAACAACAACCCTAAATAACAACAACAACAACAACAACAACAACAACCCTAAACAAACAACAACAACAACAACAACAATAACAATAAAAATAACAACAACAACAATAACAACAACAACAACCCTAAACAACAACAACAATAACAAAAGCAACAACAACCCTAAACAACAACAACAACAATAACCCTAAATAACAACAAGAACAAAAAAAACAACAACAATAACAACAACCACCTAAACAACAATTACAACAACAACAACAATAAGAACTATAAAAACAACCCTAAATAACAACAACAACAACAACCCTAAATAACAACAACTACAACAACCCTAAATAACAACAACAACTACTACAACAACAACAACAACAACAACCCTAAATAACAACAACAAATACAATAAAAATCCTAAATAACAACAGCAACCCTAGAAAACAACAACAACAACAACAACAACCCTAAACAACAGCAACAACAACAACAACAACAAACCTAAACAACAACAACAAACCTAAATAAAAACAACAACAACAACAACCTTAAATAAAAACAACAACAACAACATCAACAACACTAACCAACAACAACAACAACAACAACAACAATAACAACAACCACAACAACAACCCTAAATAACAACAAGAACAACAACAAAAAAACCCTAAATAACAACAGCAACCCAAGAAAACAACAACAACAACAACAACAACAACCCTAAACAACAACAACAACAACAACAACAACAAACCTAAACAACAACAACAACAAACCTAAATAAAAACAACAACAACAACAACCTTAAATAAAAACAACAACAACAACATCAACAGCACTAACCAACAACAACAACAACGACAACAACAATAACAACAACAACAACAACAACCCTAAATAACAACAAGAACAACAACAACAAAAACCCTAAATAACAACAGCAACCCTAAATAACAACAACAACAACAATCTTAAATAACAACAAGAATTAAAACAACCCTAAATAACAACAACAACAACAACAATAACAACAACCCTAAACAACAACAACAACAACAACAATAATAACAATAAAAACAACAACAATAACAATAACAACAACAACAATCCTAAACAACAACAACAATAACAACAGCAACAACAACTCTAAACAACAACAACAACAATAACAACAACAACAACCCTAAATAACAACAACAACAACAACAATAACAACCACCCTAAATAACAACAAGAACAACAACAACCCTAAATAACAACAACAACAACAACAATAACAACAACCCTAAACAAACAACAACAACAACAACAACAATAACAATAAAAATAACAACAACAACAATAACAACAACAACAACCCTAAACAACAACAACAATAACCAAAGCAACAACAACCCTAAACAACAACAACAACAATAACCCTAAATAACAACAAGAACAAAAAAAACAACAACAATAACAACAACCACCTAAACAACAATTACAACAACAACAACAATAAGAACTACAAAAACAACCCTAAATAACAACAACAACAACAACCCTAAATAACAACTACAACAACCCTAAATAACAACAACAACTACTACAACAACAACAACAACAACAACCCTAAATAACAACAACAAATACAACAAAAACCCTAAATAACAACAGCAACCCTAGAAAACAACAACAACAACAACAACCCTAAACAACAACAACAACAACAACAACAACAAACCTAAACAACAAGAACAAACCTAAATAAAAACAACATCAACAACAACCTTAAATAAAAACAACAACAACAACATCAACAACACTAACCAACAACAATAACAACAACAACAACATTAACAACAACCACAACAACAACCCTAAATAACAACAAGAACAACAACAACAAAAACCCTAAATAACAACAGCAACCCTAGAAAACAACAACAACAACAACAACAACAACCCTAAACAACAACAAAAACCAACAACAACAACAACAAACCTAAACAACAACAACAACAAACCTAAATAAAAACAACAACAACAACAACCTTAAATAAAAACAACAACAACAACATCAACAACACTAACCAACAACAACAACAACAACAATAACAACAATAACAACAACCCTAAATAACAACAGCAACAACAACAAAAACCCTAAATAACAACAGCAACCCTAGTAAACAACAACAACCCTAAACAACAGCAACAACAACAACAACAACTAACCTAAACAACAACAACAAACCTAAATAAAAACAACAACAACAACAACCTTAAATAAAAACAACAACAACAACATCAACAACACTAACCAACAACAACAACAACAACAACAACAACAACCACAACAACAACCCTAAATAACAACAAGAACAACAACAACAAAAACCCTAAATAACAACAGCAACCCTAGAAAACAACAACAACAACAACCCTAAACAACAACAACAACAAACCTAAACAACAACAACAACAAACCTAAATAAAAACAACAACAACAACAACCTTAAATAAAAACAACAACAACAACATCAACAACACTAACCAACAACAACAACAACAACAACAACAATAACAACAACCACAACAACAACCCTAAATAACAACAAGAACAACAACAAAAAAACCCTAAATAACAACAGCAACCCAAGAAAACAACAACAACAACAACAACAACAACCCTAAACAACAACAACAACAACAACAACAACAAACCTAAACAACAACAACAACAAACCTAAATAAAAACAACAACAACAACAACCTTAAATAAAAACAACAACAACAACATCAACAGCACTAACCAACAACAACAACAACGACAACAACAATAACAACAACAACAACAACAACCCTAAATAACAACAACAACAACAACAACAAAAACCCTAAATAACAACAACAACCCTAAATAACAACAACAACAACAATCTTAAATAACAACAAGAATTAAAACAACCCTAAATAACAACAACAACAACAACAATAACAACAACCCTAAACAACAACAACAACAACAACAATAATAACAATAAAAACAACAACAATAACAATAACAACAACAACAATCCTAAACAACAACAACAATAACAACAGCAACAACAACTCTAAACAACAACAACAACAATAACAACAACAACAACAACCCTAAATAACAACAACAACAACAACAATAACAACCACCCTAAATAACAACAAGAACAACAACAACCCTAAATAACAACAACAACAACAACAATAACAACAACCCTAAACAAACAACAACAACAACAACAACAATAACAATAAAAATAACAACAACAACAATAACAACAACAACAAACCTAAACAACAACAACAATAACCAAAGCAACAACAACCCTAAACAACAACAACAACAATAACCCTAAATAACAACAAGAACAAAAAAAACAACAACAATAACAACAACCACCTAAACAACAATTACAACAACAACAACAATAAGAACTACAAAAACAACCCTAAATAACAACAACAACAACAACCCTAAATAACAACTACAACAACCCTAAATAACAACAACAACAACAACAACAACAACAACAACAACAACCCTAAATAACAACAACAAATACAACAAAAACCCTAAATAACAACAGCAACCCTAGAAAACAACAACAACAACAACAACCCTAAACAACAACAACAACAACAACAACAACAAACCTAAACAACAAGAACAAACCTAAATAAAAACAACATCAACAACAACCTTAAATAAAAACAACAACAACAACATCAACAACACTAACCAACAACAATAACAACAACAACAACATTAACAACACCCACAACAACAACCCTAAATAACAACAAGAACAACAACAACAAAAACCCTAAATAACAACAGCAACCCTAGAAAACAACAACAACAACAACAACAACAACCCTAAACAACAACAAAAACCAACAACAACAACAACAAACCTAAACAACAACAACAACAAACCTAAATAAAAACAACAACAACAACAACCTTAAATAAAAACAACAACAACAACATCAACAACACTAACCAACAACAACAACGACAACAACAATAACAACAACAACAACAACCCTAAATAACAACAAGAACAACAACAACAAAAACCCTAAATAACAACAGCAACCCTAGAAAACAACAACAACAACAACAACAACAACAACCCTAAACAACAGCAACAACAACAACAACAACAAACCTAAACAACAACAACAAACCTAAATAAAAACAACAACAACAACAACCTTAAATAAAAACAACAACAACAACATCAACAACACTAACCAACAACAACAACAACAACAACAACAACAACAATAACAACAACCCTAAATAACAACAAGAACAACAACAACAAAAACCCTAAATAACAACAGCAACCCTAGAAAACAACAACAACAACAACCCTAAACAACAACAACAACAAACCTAAACAACAACAACAACAAACCTAAATAAAAACAACAACAACAACAACCTTAAATAAAAACAACAACAACAACATCAACAACACTAACCAACAACAACAACAACGACAACAACAATAACAACAACAACAACAACAACCCTAAATAACAACAACAACAACAACAACAACAACAAAAACCCTAAATAACAACAGCAACCCAAGAAAACAACAACAACAACAACAACAACAACCCTAAACAACAACAACAACAACAACAACAACAAACCTAAACAACAACAACAACAAACCTAAATAAAAACAACAACAACAACAACCTTAAATAAAAACAACAACAACAACATCAACAGCACTAACCAACAACAACAACAACGACAACAACAATAACAACAACAACAACAACAACCCTAAATAACAACAAGAACAACAACAACAAAAACCCTAAATAACAACAGCAACCCTAAATAACAACAACAACAACAATCTTAAATAACAACAAGAATAACAACAACCCTAAATAACAACAACAACAACAACAATAACAACAACCCTAAATAACAACAACAACAACAACAATAATAACAATAAAAACAACAACAATAACAATAACAACAACAACAATCCTAAACAACAACAACAATAACAACAGCAACAACAACTCTAAAAACAACAACAACAACAACAACAACAACAACAACCCTAAATAACAACAACAACAACAACAATAACAACCACCCTAAATAACAACAAGAACAACAACAACCCTAAATAACAACAACAACAACAACAATAACAACAACCCTAAACAAACAACAACAACAACAACAACAATAACAATAAAAATAACAACAACAACAATAACAACAACAACAACCCTAAACAACAACAACAATAACAAAAGCAACAACAACCCTAAACAACAACAACAACAATAACCCTAAATAACAACAAGAACAAAAAAAACAACAACAATAACAACAACCACCTAAACAACAATTACAACAACAACAACAATAAGAACAATAAAAACAACAATAAATAACAACAACAACAACAACCCTAAATAACAACAACTACAACAACCCTAAATAACAACAACAACTACTACAACAACAACAACAACAACAACCCTAAATAACAACAACAAATACAACAAAAACCCTAAATAACAACAGCAACCCTAGAAAACAACAACAACAACAACAACAACAACAACCCTAAACAACAGCAACAACAACAACAACAACAAACCTAAACAACAAGAACAAACCTAAATAAAAACAACAACAACAACAACCTTAAATAAAAACAACAACAACAACATCAACAACACTAACCAACAACAACAACAACAACAACAACATTAACAACAACCACAACAACAACCCTAAATAACAACAAGAACAACAACAACAAAAACCCTAAATAACAACAGCAACCCTAGAAAACAACAACAACAACAACAACAACAACAACAACAACAACAACAAACCTAAATAAAAACAACAACAACAACAACCTTAAATAAAAACAACAACAACAACATCAACAACACTAACCAACAACAACAACGACAACAAAAATAACAACAACAACAACAACAACCCTAAATAACAACAAGAACAACAACAACAAAAACCCTAAATAACAACAGCAACCCTAGTAAACAACAACAACAACAACAACAACCCTAAACAACAGCAACAACAACAACAACAACAAACCTAAACAACAACAACAAACCTAAATAAAAACAACAACAACAACAACCTTAAATAAAAACAACAACAACAACATCAACAACACTAACCAACAACAACAACAACAACAACAACAACAACCACAACAACAACCCTAAATAACAACAAGAACAACAACAACAAAAACCCTAAATAACAACAGCAACCCTAGAAAACAACAACAACAACAACCCTAAACAACAACAACAACAAACCTAAACAACAACAACAAACCTAAATAAAAACAACAACAACAACAACCTTAAATAAAAACAACAACAACAACATCAACAACACTAACCAACAACAACAACAACGACAACAACAATAACAACAACAACAACAACAACCCTAAATAACAACAAGAACAACAACAACAACAACAAAAACCCTAAATAACAACAGCAACCCAAGAAAACAACAACAACAACAACAACAACAACCCTAAACAACAACAACAACAACAACAACAACAACAACAAACCTAAACAACAACAACAACAAACCTAAACAACAACAACAACAAACCTAAATAAAAACAACAACAACAACAACCTTAAATAAAAACAACAACAACAACATCAACAGCACTAACCAACAACAACAACAACGACAACAACAATAACAACAACAACAACAACAACCCTAAATAACAACAAGAACAACAACAACAAAAACCCTAAATAACAACAGCAACTCTAAATAACAACAACAACAACAATCTTAAATAACAACAAGAATAACAACAACCCTAAATAACAACAACAACAACAACAATAACAACAACCCTAAACAACAACAACAACAACAACAACAATAATAACAATAAAAACAACAACAATAACAATAACAACAACAACAATCCTAAACAACAACAACAATAACAACAGCAACAACAACTCTAAACAACAACAACAACAATAACAACAACAACAACAACCCTAAATAACAACAACAACAACAACAATAACAACCACCCTAAATAACAACAAGAACAACAACAACCCTAAATAACAACAACAACAACAACAATAACAACAACCCTAAACAAACAACAACAACAACAACAACAATAACAATAAAAATAACAACAACAACAATAACAACAACAACAACCCTAAACAACAACAACAATAACAAAAGCAACAACAACCCTAAACAACAACAACAACAATAACCCTAAATAACAACAAGAACAAAAAAAACAACAACAATAACAACAACCACCTAAACAACAATTACAACAACAACAACAATAAGAACTACAAAAACAACTCTAAATAACAAACAACAACAACAACCCTAAATAACAACAACTACAACAACCCTAAATAACAACAACAACTACTATAACAACAACAACAACAACAACCCTAAATAACAACAACAAATACAACAAAAACCCTAAATAACAACAGCAACCCTAGAAAACAACAACAACAACAACAACAACAACAACCCTAAACAACAGCAACAACAACAACAACAACAAACCTAAACAACAAGAACAAACCTAAATAAAAACAACAACAACAACAACCTTAAATAAAAACAACAACAACAACATCAACAACACTAACCAACAACAACAACAACAACAACAACATTAACAACAACCACAACAACAACCCTAAATAACAACAAGAACAACAACAACAAAAACCCTAAATAACAACAGCAACCCTAGAAAACAACAACAACAACAACAACAACAACCCTAAACAACAACAACAACAACAACAACAACAACAAACCTAAATAAAAACAACAACAACAACAACCTTAAATAAAAACAACAACAACAACATCAACAACACTAACCAACAACAACAACGACAACAAAAATAACAACAACAACAACAACAACCCTAAATAACAACTACAACAACAACAAAAACCCTAAATAACAACAGCAACCCTAGTAAACAACAACAACAACAACAACAACAACCCTAAACAACAGCAACAACAACAACAACAACAAACCTAAACAACAACAACAAACCTAAATAAAAACAACAACAACAACAACCTTAAATAAAAACAACAACAACAACATCAACAACACTAACCAACAACAACAACAACAACAACAACAACCACAACAACAACCCTAAATAACAACAAGAACAACAACAACAAAAACCCTAAATAACAACAGCAACCCTAGAAAACAACAACAACAACAACCCTAAACAACAACAACAACAAACCTAAACAACAACAACAACAAACCTAAATAAAAACAACAACAACAACAACCTTAAATAAAAACAACAACAACAACATCAACAACACTAACCAACAACAACAACAACGACAAAAACAATAACAACAACAACAACAACAACCCTAAATAACAACAAGAACAACAACAACAACAACAAAAACCCTAAATAACAACAGCAACCCAAGAAAACAACAACAACAACAACAACAACAACCCTAAACAACAACAACAACAACAACAACAACAACAAACCTAAGCAACAACAACAACAAACCTAAATAAAAACAACAACAACAACAACCTTAAATAAAAACAACAACAACAACATCAACAGCACTAACCAACAACAACAACAACGACAACAACAATAACAACAACAACAACAACAACCCTAAATAACAACAACAAAAACCCTAAATAACAACAGCAACTCTAAATAACAACAACAACAACAATCTTAAATAACAACAAGAATAACAACAACCCTAAATAACAACAACAACAACAACAATAACAACAACCCTAAACAACAACAACAACAACAACAATAATAACAATAAAAACAACAACAATAACAATAACAACAACAACAATCCTAAACAACAACAACAATAACAACAGCAACAACAACTCTAAACAACAACAACAACAATAACAACAACAACAACAACCCTAAATAACAACAACAACAACAATAACAACCACCCTAAATAACAACAAGAACAACAACAACCCTAAATAACAACAACAACAACAACAATAACAACAACCCTAAACAAACAACAACAACAACAACAACAATAACAATAAAAATAACAACAACAACAATAACAACAACAACAACCCTAAACAACAACAACAATAACAAAAGCAACAACAACCCTAAACAACAACAACAACAATAACCCTAAATAACAACAAGAACAAAAAAAACAACAACAATAACAACAACCACCTAAACAACAATTACAACAACAACAACAATAAGAACTACAAAAACAACTCTAAATAACAACAACAACAACAACCCTAAATAACAACAACTACAACAACCCTAAATAACAACAACAACTACTACAACAACAACAACAACAACAACCCTAAATAACAACAACAAATACAACAAAAACCCTAAATAACAACAGCAACCCTAGAAAACAACAACAACAACAACAACAACAACAACAACAACCCTAAACAACAGCAACAACAACAACAACAACAATCCTAAATAAAAACAACAACAACAACAACCTTAAATAAAAACAACAACAACAACATCAACAACACTAACCAACAACAACAACAACAACAACAACAACAATAACAACAACCACAACAACAACCCTAAATAACAACAAGAACAACAACAACAAAAACCCTAAATAACAACAGCAACCCAAGAAAACAACAACAACAACAACAACAACAACCCTAAACAACAACAACAACAACAACAACAACAACAAACCTAAACAACAACAACAACAAACCTAAATAAAAACAACAACAACAACATCAACAGCACTAACCAACAACAACAACAACGACAACAACAATAACAACAACAACAACAACAACCCTAAATAACAACAAGAACAACAACAACAAAAACCCTAAATAACAAAAGCAACCCTAAATAACAACAACAACAACAACAATCTTAAATAACAACAAGAATAACAACAACCCTAAATAACAACAACAACAACAACAATAACAACAACCCTAAACAACAACAACAACAACAACAATAATAACAATAAAAACAACAACAATAACAATAACAACAACAACAATCCTAAACAACAACAACAATAACAACAGCAACAACAACTCTAAACAACAACAACAACAATAACAACAACAACAACAACCCTAAATAACAACAACAACAACAACAATAACAACCACCCTAAATAACAACAAGAACAACAACAACCCTAAATAACAACAACAACAACAACAATAACAACAACCCTAAACAAACAACAACAACAACAACAACAACAACAATAAAAATAACAACAACAACAATAACAACAACAACAACCCTAAACAACAATAACAATAACAAAAGCAACAACAACCCTAAACAACAACAACAACAATAACCCTAAATAACAACAAGAACAAAAAAAACAACAACAATAACAACAACCACCTAAACAACAATTACAACAACAACAACAATAAGAACTACAAAAACAACCCTAAATAACAACAACAACAACAACCCTAAATAACAACAACAACAACAACAATAACAACAACCCTAAACAACAACAACAACAACAACAATAATAACAATAAAAACAACAACAATAACAATAACAACAACAACAATCCTAAACAACAACAACAATAACAACAGCAACAACAACTCTAAACAACAACAACAACAATAACAACAACAACAACAACCCTAAATAACAACAACAACAACAACAATAACAACCACCCTAAATAACAACAAGAACAACAACAACCCTAAATAACAACAACAACAACAACAATAACAACAACCCTAAACAAACAACAACAACAACAACAACAATAACAATAAAAATAACAACAACAACAATAACAACAACAACAACCCTAAACAACAACAACAATAACAAAAGCAACAACAACCCTAAACAACAACAACAACAATAACCCTAAATAACAACAAGAACAAAAAAAACAACAACAATAACAACAACCACCTAAACAACAATTACAACAACAACAACAATAAGAACTACAAAAACAACTCTAAATAACAACAACAACAACAACCCTAAATAACAACAACTACAACAACCCTAAATAACAACAACAACTACTACAACAACAACAATAACAACAACCCTAAACAACAACAACAACAACAACAACAATAACAACAACAACAACAACAACCCTAAACAACAACAACAACAACAACAACCCTAAATAATAACAACAACAACAACAACCCTAAATAACAACAACAACAACAACAACCCTAAACAACAACAACAACAACAACAACAACTATAACAACAACAACAACAACCCTAAACAACAACAACAACAAACCTAAATAAAAACAACAACAACAACAACCCTAAATAAAAACAACAACAACAACAACAACACTAACCAACAGCAACAACAATAACAACAACAATAACAACAACAACAACGCTAAATAACAACAAGAACAACAACAACAAAAACCCTAAATAACAACAGCAACCCTAAATAACAACAACAACAACAACAACAACCCTAAATAACAACAAGAACAACAACAACCCTAAATAACAACAAGAACAAGAACAACAACAACAACAACAACAACAACCCTAAACAACAACAACAACAACCCTATATAACAACAACAACAACAACAATAACAACAACCCTAAACAACAACAACAACAACAAAAACCCTAAAAAACAACTCTAAACAACAACAACAAAAAACCTAAATAAAAACAACAAGAACAACCCTAAATAAAAACAACAACAACAACAACAACTCTAACCAACAACAACAACAACAACAACAACAACAACTATAACAACAACAACAACAACAACCCTAAATAACAACAACAAATACAACAAAAACCTTAAATAACAACAACAACCCTAGAAAACAACAACAACAACAACAACAACAACAACAAACCTAAACAACAACAACAACAAACCTAAATAAAAACAACAACAACCTTAAATAAAAACAACAACAACAACATCAACAACACTAACCAACAACAACAACAACAACAACAACAACAATAACAACAACAACAACAACAACCCTAAATAACAACAAGAACAACAACAACAAAAACCCTTAATAACAACAGCAACCCTAAATAACAACAACAACAACAACCTTAATTAACAACAAGAATAACAACAACCCTAAATAACAACAACAACAACAACAATAACAACAACCCTAAACAACGACAACAACAACAACAACAATAACAATAAAAACAACAACAATAACAATAACAACAACAACAACCCTAAACAACAACAACAATAACAACAGCAACAACAACTCTAAACAACAACAACAACAACAACAACAACAACAACCCTAAATAACAACAACAACAACAACAACAACCACCCTAAATAACAACAAGAACAACAACAACCCTAAATAACAAGAACAACAACAACAATAACAACAACCATAAACAACAACAACAACAACAACAACAATAACAATAAAAACAACAACAACAACAATAACAACAACAACAACACTAAACAACAACAACAATAACAAAAGCAACAACAACCCTAAATAACAACAAGAATAAAAAAAACAACAACAATAACAACAACCACCTAAACAACAATTACAACAACAACAACAATAAGAACTACAAAAACAACCCTAAATAACAACAACAACAACAACTCTAAATAACACCAACTACAACAACCCTAAATAACAACAACAACAACTACAACAACAACAACAACAACAACAACCCTAAATAACAACAACAACAACAACAACAAAAACCCTAAATAACAACAACAACAACAACAACAACAACCCTAAATAAGAACAACAACAACAACCCTAAATAACAACAAGAACAACAAGAACAAGAACAACAAAAACAACAACAACAACCCTTAATAACAGCAACAACCACCCTAAATAACAACAACAACAACAACAGCAACCCAAAACAACAACAACAACAACCCTAAACAACAACAACAACAACAACAACCCTAAACAACAACAACAACAACAACAACAACCCTAAACAACAACAACAAAAAACCTAAATGAAAACAACTACAACAACAACAACAACAACCCTAAATAACAACAAGAATAACAACAACCCTAAATAACAACAACAACAACAACAACAATAACAACAACCCTAAACAACAACAACAACAACAACAACAACAATAACAATAAAAACAACAACAACAACAACCCTAAACAACAACAACAACAACAACAATAACAACAACAACAACAACCCTAAACAACAACAACAACAACAAAATCCCTAAATAATAACAACAACAACAACCCTAAATAATAACAACAACAACAACAACCCTAAATAACAACAACAACAACAACCCTAAACAACAACAAAACAACAACTATAACAACAACAACAACAACCCTAAACAACAACAACAACAACAACCCTAAACAACAACAACAACAAACCTAAATAAAAACAACAACAACAACAACCCTAAATAAAAACAACAACAAGAACAACAACACTAACCAACAGCAACAACAATAACAACAACAACAACGCTAAATAACAACAAGAACAACAACAACAAAAACCATAAATAACAACAGCAACCCTAAATAACAACAACAACAACAACAAACCTAAATAACAACAAGAACAACAACCCTAAATAACAACAAGAACAAGAACAACAACAACAACAACAACAACCCTAAACAACAACAACAACAACCCTATATAACAACAACAACAACAATAACAACAACCCTAAACAACAACAACAACAACAAAATCCCTAAAAAACAACCCTAAACAACAACAACAAAAAACCTAAATAAAAACAACAACAACAACAACACTAACCAACAACAACAACAACTATAACAACAACAACAACAACAACCCTAAACAACAACAACAACAACCCTAAATAACAACAACAAATACAACAAAAACCCTAAATAACAACTGCAACCCTAGAAAAAAACAACAACAACAACAACCCTAAACAACAACAACAACAACAACAACAACAAACCTAAACAACAACAACAACAAACCTAAATAAAAACAACAACAACAACAACCTTAAATAAAAACAACAACAACAACATCAACAACACTAACCAACAACAACAACATCAACAACAACAATAACAACAACAACAACAACAACCCTAAATAACAACAAGAACAACAACAACAAAAACCCTAAATAACAACAACAACAACAACCTTAAATAACAACAACAACAACAACAATAACAACAACAACAACAACAATAATGATACGTATTTGGATTGTGATAATATGATAATGATGAGTAGGAAACGAACAAGGATAGATGTGTTAACAAATTAGACCTATAATTTGTTGAACGGATTGCAAATCAAGACCTATTGATTTGAATCAAACCAAAATCAGGATCACGTCCCAAAAGTGGCAAGAATTATAGCAATAATTCAAGAGAGTTGTCAAATTTCTTCATTACCATTCATTCACCAAAAACGGCTATATAAAGCCTTTACAAATCCATGGTTTAAAATATCCCAAAAGCCACATTAATAACATAATACTTTAAACAAATAAAACAAGAGAAATGTCAAAAGACACATGCAAATTCACGTCCAACATGCAAGCTTAATCCATCAAAGTTACCATGCACACTCCATGGGCTATTGAGCCTAAACAACTTTCGAACCCAATTGTAAGCACCAGCCCATCATCGTTTGGAGATTCTTTATCCATGTACGTATCATCCCCTCCCCCTTTGAAAGGAATTGACCTCAATTCAACAAGACCATCATCATCAAGATAGGGTGAAAGATCTCCCACGTTAAAAGTAGCATGCATCCCATAATCCCCCGGTAACTCCACTTTGTATGCATTATCATTCACACGTGCAATCACTTTGTAAGGACCTTCAGCCCTTGGCATCAATTTGTTTTTACGTTTGCTTGGAAAGCGCTCTTTTCTCAAATGCACCCACACTAGATCACCGTCAGCAAACACCCGCGACTTCCTACTTTTATTGGATTTCTGTTTATAAGTTGCATTAACAGCCTCAATACGCTTACGAACTTGTTCATGCAACTTCATCATAGATTTCAGCTTAGAATCAGCGTCTTTGTGAACCAACTCCTCCTTTGGCAATGGGATCAGATCTAACGGTAAGTAGGGATTAACTCCATAAACAACTTCAAACGGAGAGTGATTAGTAGCATACGTAGGAGAACGGTTATAAGCAAATTCAGCATGGGCAAGTTTGACATCCCAATCTTTTTGAGTCTTGCTTACCAAACCCCGCAACAATGTTCCCAAGGTTCTGTTTGTGACTTCAGTTTGACCATCCGTTTGTGGATGGTGTGATGTGCTAAATAACAACTTGGTTCCCACCTTTCGCCACAAAGTATTCCAGAAATAACTCAAAAACTTGGAGTCCCGATCTGAAACAATGGTTTTGGGGATCCCATGCAAACGTACAATCTCTCGGTAGTATAATTCAGCCACATTACTAGCATCATCAGTTTTGTGGCAAGCAACAAAGTGAGCCATCTTGGAAAACCTGTCAACAACAACCATAATGGCATCCTTACCCCTTTGCGTGCGAGGCAAAGCCACAATAAAATCAATGGACACATCTTCCCAAGGACGCACCGGAACTGGTAATGGAGAATACAAACCAGGTTTGAATGAACTCTTAGCCATATGACATGTTACGCACTTACCCACAATGTTAGTTACATCCCCTAACATCTTGGGCCAAAAGAAATGCTCCTTCAATACTTCCAAAGTTTTGACTACTCCAAAATGACCAGCCAGTCCACCACCATGTGCTTCACGTATCAATAATTCACGCACAACATGTTTTGGGACACAAAGCCGATTCCCCTTGAAGAGAAAACCATCTTGAATCATAAACTCTCCTTGGACACCATTCGCACACTTTCCAAACAGATCACCAAAATCAGCATCATCCCCATAATAATCTTTTAAAGTCTCAAAACCCAACAAACGAACATCAAGTGTAGCAAGTAAAGTAAAACGACGTGAAAGGGCATCAGCTACCACATTGCTTTTACCATCCTTATATTTTGATGAGAAATGAAAAGATTGTAAAAACTCCACCCATTTAGCATGTCTTGGACTCAACTTCTGCTGCCCATTAATGTACTTCAAAGACTCATGATCTGAATGCAAAATGAAATGATTTGCACGCAAATAATGACTCCAATGATCTAATGCTCGAACAATGGCATAAAACTCCTTGTCATAAGTGCAATAGTTCAAACGAGCAGCTCCCAATTTTTCTGAAAAATAAGCAATGGGACGTTTGGCTTGAATCAAAACAGCACCAATACCCACTCCACTTGCATCGCATTCAACTTCAAAGGGTTGAGAAAAATCTGGAAGAGCCAAAATAGGAGCAGCACACAAACGCTCCTTGATTGTATCAAATGCCCTTTTCGCATCTTCTCCCCATGTGAATGTACCTTTCTTCAAACAATTAGTAATGGGACTAGTAATAGTACTGAAATCGCGAATAAAACGCCTATAGAACGAGGCCAAACCATGAAATGAACGCACATCACTTATATTTTTAGGATCAGGCCAGGACTTGATTGCTTCAATTTTGGACTGATCTACGGACACCCCATCCTTAGAAACCACATAACCCAAGAACATCACTTTATCAACAAAAAATGAGCACTTCTCCTGTTTTCCAAAGAGTTTTTGAGCTCTAAGGGCGTCAAAGACTTGTCTCAAATGTATCAAATGGTCTTCCTTGCCTTTGCTATATACCAATATATCATCCAAGTAAACCACAACGAATCTGCCCAAAAATGGTTTCAAAACTTCATTCATCAGCCTCATAAATGTACTAGGAGCATTTGTGAGACCAAAAGGCATTACGGTCCACTCATATAACCCATGCTTGGTCTTGAAGGCTGTTTTCCATTCATCCCCTTCACGCATTCGAATCTGGTGATAACCACTTCGCAAATCAATTTTTGAAAACACCACCGATCCATGAAGCTCGTCCAACATATCATCTAGCCTTGGGATTGGAAAACGGTATTTGATGGTAATGTTATTTACCGCCCTACTATCAACACACATCCGCCACGTTCCATCTTTCTTGGGTACAAGCAAAACGGGCACCGCACATGGACTTAAACTTTCACGCACGTAACCTCGGCTCACAAGTTCATCCACCTGTTTTTGTAACTCCTTTGTTTCTTCCGGATTACACCGATAAGCAGCCTTATTAGGCAATGGCGCTCCTGGAATGAGGTCTATTTGATGTTCAATACCACGGATAGGAGGCAAACCTGGTGGTAAGTCATTGGGAAACACATCTTGGTATTCACGTAACAAATCAGCAATGGGGCTGCCCTCCATCAGTTTCACGTTCTCCATAGAATCTTCTTTGTTTAGCAACAAATACACCACTTCCCCACAATCAATAGCTTGCTCAACCTCCCGTTCACTAGCCAACATGGTGAAATTCGACTTCTTTTTTTGTTTGGTACTCATGGAACGAATTGCTTGTGATGACATGGGCTTTAACACAATTTTTTTGCCTTTATCCTTTAACTCGTACTCATTACTCCTCCCCTTGTGTGTCACATCCCTATCAAATTGCCAAGGACGTCCCAACAACACATGACAAGCATCCATGGGAATCACGTCACAAAGAACTTCATCTTCATAAGAACCCATAGTCAATCCAACCTTTACTTGTTTTGCCACCTTAACTTTATTGCCATCATCTAACCAATGAAGTGAATACGGCTTAGGATGAACAGTAGTGATTAACCCAAGTTTTGACACCATTTCACTTGAAGCTACGTTAGTGCAACTCCCCCCATCGATAATTACACTACACCATTTATCCTTAACTTGACATTTGGTGTGAAATAACTGGTCTCGCTGGTCCGTATCAGTGGATACAATCTGAGTTTGTAGAGTTCTAACAACCAGGGCCGTATCATACAATGGGGCTTCATACCCTTCCACCTCTTCCTCCTCTTCGTTGCCCCCTCCAAGGTTAAAGATGTTACCCAATCTTTCCTCCTCCTCCAATTCCTCACGATACCCAATGGCTTCCCTCAAGGTTACTACTCGTTTATTTGGACAAGCATTTTGATAATGTCCAAACCCTTGACATTTAAAACATCGAACTTTAGCCAAACTCGTTTCCTTAACCGAGCTAGTAATTTTTGGAGTAGAGTTACTAGGGCCTCCGGTACTAGGAGATGTGAACTGGTTGCTAGTGGGTTTAGAGGTAGACTCGGATTTAGCCCAAGGGTTGGTTTTACTATAGTCGGTATTTGACCCTCCCCCATATTTCGCCTTTCCTTGTGCCTCCAATTTCAAACATAGACCACAAAGTGTATCAAAATCAGCATATGGATATAGTTCAACAGCATTAGCAATATTGGGGTTCAACCCACGCAAAAATCGTGACATTTTTTGTTCTTCTATTTCCTCTATTTCCCCCATCAAAGTCAGATTCTCAAACTCTTCAATATATTCACCCACACTTAGTTTCCCTTGTTTTAAATCAGCAATTTTACGATAAGTAGATATTCGATGAGTTGTTGGCACATACCTTTTTCTGAGTTTACGTTTCAAAGATTCCCAAGATGAGATCTTTTCTTTTCCGGCACGAATTCGTTTTGTTTTCAGCCCCTCAAACCACAGGGAAGCCCCTTTTCCAAGTTTCAGTATTGCATACTTACATCGCTTCTCATCATCAAGGTCTTTAAAATCAAACATTCGATCAATTTTTCGCTCCCATTCCAAATATGCTTCAGGATCCGTTCCCCCATTAAACTCAGGGAGTTCCGTCACTTTGAAATCCTCCACAAACGCACCACGTCTTGGTTTCCTACTGGCCCCATCTTGCACATTCCTCAAGGCCTCTCGGAGATTTTGTAGAAACTCAGGATCATCGAAATTCATTTCAGCTTATAGAAATCAATAGCTGACCGGGCTCTGATACCACAAATGATACGTATTTGGATTGTGATAATATGATAATGATGAGTAGGAAACGAACAAGGATAGATGTGTTAACAAATTAGACCTATAATTTGTTGAACGGATTGCAAATCAAGACCTATTGATTTGAATCAAACCAAAATCAGGATCACGTCCCAAAAGTGGCAAGAATTATAGCAATAATTCAAGAGAGTTGTCAAATTTCTTCATTACCATTCATTCACCAAAAACGGCTATATAAAGCCTTTACAAATCCATGGTTTAAAATATCCCAAAAGCCACATTAATAACATAATACTTTAAACAAATAAAACAAGAGAAATGTCAAAAGACACATGCAAATTCACGTCCAACATGCAAGCTTAATCCATCAAAGTTACCATGCACACTCCATGGGCTATTGAGCCTAAACAACTTTCGAACCCAATTGTAAGCACCAGCCCATCATCGTTTGGAGATTCTTTATCCATGTACGTATCAACAACCCTAAACAACAACAACAACAACAACAACAACAAACCTAAACAACAACAACAACAAACCTAAATAAAAACAACAACAACA
>OX359291.1:32569457-32579457 GCA_947179395.2 Pulicaria dysenterica
ACAATAACACTAACAACAACAACAACCCTAAACAACACCAACAATAACAACAGCAACAACAACTCTAAACAACAACAACAACAATAACAACAACAACAACAACAACCCAAATAACAACAACAACAACAACAACCACCCTAAATAACAACAAGAACAACAACAATAACAACAACCCTAAACAACAACAACAACAACAACAACAACAACAATAACAATAAAAACAACAACAACAACAATAACAACAACAACAACCCTAAACAACAACAACAATAACAAAAGCAACAACAACCCTAAACAACAACAACAACAATAACCCTAAATAACAACAAGAACAAAAAAAATAACAACAATAACAACAACCACCTAAACAACAATTAAAACAACAACAACAATAAGAACTACAAAAACAACCCTAAATAACAACGACAACAACAACCCTAAATAACAACAACTACAATAACCCTAAATAACAACAACAACAACTACAACAACAACTACAACAACAACCCTAAATAACAACAACAACAACAACAACAACAAAAACCCTAAATAACAACAACAACAACAACAACAACCCTAAATAAGAACAACAACAAAAATATCCTAAATAACAACAAGAACAACAACAACAACAACAACAACAACAACAACAACCCTTAATAACAACAACAACCACCCTAAACAACAACAACAACAACAACCCTAAACAACAACAACAACAACCCTAAACAACAACAACAATAAACCTAAATGAAAACAACAACAACAACAATAACAACAACAACAACCCTAAACAACAACAACAACAACAACAACAATAACAACAACAACAACAACCCTAAACAACAACAACAACAACAAAATCCCTAAATAACAACAACAACAACAACAACAACCACCCTAAATAATAACAACAACAACAACAACAACCCTAAATAACAACAACAACAACAACAACCCTAAACAACAACAACAAAAAACCTAAATGAAAACAACAACAACAACAACAACAACAACAACAATAACAACAACCCTAAACAACAACAACAACAACAACAACAATAACAATAAAAACAACAACAACAACAATAACAACAACAACAACCCTAAACAACAACAACAACAACAACAACAATAACAACAACAACAACAACCCTAAACAACAACAACAACAACAAAATCCCTAAATAACAACAACAACAACAACAACAACCACCCTAAATAACAACAACAACAACAACAACAACCCTAAATAACAACAACAACAACAACCCTAAACAACAACAACAACAACAACAACCCTAAACAACAACAACAACAAACCTAAATAAAAACAACAACAACAACCCTAAATAAAAACAACAACAACAACAACAACACTAACCAACAGCAACAACAATAACAACAACAATAACAACAACAACAACGCTAAATAACAACAAGAACAACAACAACAAAAACCCTAAATAACAACAACAACCCTAAATAACTACAACAACAACAACAACAACAAAAACCCTAAATAACAACAACAACAACAACAACAACCCTAAATAAGAACAACAACAAAAATATCCTTAATAACAACAAGAACAACAACAACAACAACAACAACAACAACAACAACCCTTAATAACAACAACAACCACCCTAAACAACAACAACAACAACAACCCTAAACAACAACAACAACAACACTAAACAACAACAACAAAAAACCTAAATGAAAACAACAACAACAAAAAACCTAAATGAAAACAACAATAACAACAACAACAACAACAACAACAATAACAACAACCCTAAACAACAACAACAACAACCCTTAACAACAACAACAAAAAACCTAAATGAAAACAACAACAACAACAACAACAACAACAACAATAACAACAACCCTAAACAACAACAACAACAACAACAACAATAACAATAAAAACAACAACAACAACAATAACAACAACAACAACCCTAAACAACAACAACAACAACAACAATAACAACAACAACAACAACCCTAAACAACAACAACAACAACAAAATCCCTAAATAACAACAACAACAACAACAACAACCACCCAAAATAATAACAACAACAACAACCCTAAATAACAACAACAACAACAACCCTAAACAACAACAACAAAAAACCTAAATGAAAACAACAACAACAACAACAATAACAACAACCCTAAACAACAACAACAACAACAACAACAATAACAATAAAAACAACAACAACAACAATAACAACAACAACAACCCTAAACAACAACAACAACAACAACAACAATAATAACAACAACAACAACCCTAAACAACAACAACAACAACAAAATCCCTAAATAACAACAACAACAACAACAACCACCCTAAATAATAACAACAACAACAACAACAACCCTAAATAACAACAACAACAACAACCCTAAACAACAACAACAACAACAACAACCCTAAACAACAACAACAACAAACCTAAATAAAAACAACAACAACAACCCTAAATAAAAACAACAACAACAACAACAACACTAACCAACAGCAACAACAATAACAACAACAATAACAACAACAACAACAACGCTAAACAACAACCCTAAATAACAACAAGAACAACAACAACAAAAACCCTAAATAACAACAGCAACCCTAAATAACAACAACAACAACAACCTTAAATAACAACAAGAATAACAACAACCCTAAATAACAACAACAACAACAACAATAACAACAACCCTAAACAACAACAACAACAACAACAACAACAATAACAATAAAAACAACAACAATAACAATAACAACAACAACAACCCTAAACAACAACAACAATAACAACAGCAACAACAACTCTAAACAACAACAACAACAATAACAACAACAACAACCCTAAATAACAACAACAACAACAACAACAACCACCCTAAATAACAACAAGAACAACAACAACCCTAAATAACAACAACAACAACAACAATAACAACAACCCTAAACAACAACAACAACAACAACAACAATAACAATAAAAACAACAACAACAACAATAACAACAACAACAACCCTAAACAACAACAACAATAACAAAAGCAACAACAACCCTAAACAACAACAACAACAATAACCCTAAATAACAACAAGAACAAAACAAACAACAACAATAACAACAACCACCTAAACAACAATTACAACAACAACAACAATAAGAACTACAAAAACAACCCTAAATAACAACAACAACAACAACCCTAAATAACAACAACTACAACAACCCTAAATAACAACAACAACAACTACAACAACAACAACAACAACAACAACCCTAAATAACAACAACAACAACAACAACAAAAACCCTAAATAACAACAACAACAACAACAACAACAACAACAACAACAACAACAACCCTAAATAACAACAAGAACAACAACAAAAACCCTAAATAACAACAGCAACCCTAAATAACAACAACAACAACAACCTTAAATAACAACAAGAATAACAACAACCCTAAATAACAACAACAACAACAACAATAACAACAACCCTAAACAACAACAACAACAACAACAACAACAACAATAACAATAAAAACAACAACAATAACACTAACAACAACAACAACCCTAAACAACACCAACAATAACAACAGCAACAACAACTCTAAACAACAACAACAACAATAACAACAACAACAACAACAACCCAAATAACAACAACAACAACAACAACCACCCTAAATAACAACAAGAACAACAACAATAACAACAACCCTAAACAACAACAACAACAACAACAACAACAACAACAACAATAACAATAAAAACAACAACAACAACAATAACAACAACAACAACCCTAAACAACAACAACAATAACAAAAGCAACAACAACCCTAAACAACAACAACAACAATAACCCTAAATAACAACAAGAACAAAAAAAATAACAACAATAACAACAACCACCTAAACAACAATTAAAACAACAACAACAATAAGAACTACAAAAACAACCCTAAATAACAACGACAACAACAACCCTAAATAACAACAACTACAATAACCCTAAATAACAACAACAACAACTACAACAACAACTACAACAACAACCCTAAATAACAACAACAACAACAACAACAACAAAAACCCTAAATAACAACAACAACAACAACAACAACAACCCTAAATAAGAACAACAACAAAAATATCCTAAATAACAACAAGAACAACAACAACAACAACAACAACAACAACAACAACCCTTAATAACAACAACAACCACCCTAAACAACAACAACAACAACAACCCTAAACAACAACAACAACAACCCTAAACAACAACAACAATAAACCTAAATGAAAACAACAACAACAACAATAACAACAACAACAACCCTAAACAACAACAACAACAACAACAATAACAACAACAACAACAACCCTAAACAACAACAACAACAACAAAATCCCTAAATAACAACAACAACAACAACAACAACCACCCTAAATAATAACAACAACAACAACAACAACCCTAAATAACAACAACAACAACAACAACCCTAAACAACAACAACAAAAAACCTAAATGAAAACAACAACAACAACAACAACAACAACAACAACAATAACAACAACCCTAAACAACAACAACAACAACAACAACAATAACAATAAAAACAACAACAACAACAATAACGACAACAACAACCCTAAACAACAACAACAACAACAACAACAATAACAACAACAACAACAACCCTAAACAACAACAACAACAACAAAATCCCTAAATAACAACAACAACAACAACAACAACCACCCTAAATAACAACAACAACAACAACAACAACCCTAAATAACAACAACAACAACAACCCTAAACAACAACAACAACAACAACAACCCTAAACAACAACAACAACAAACCTAAATAAAAACAACAACAACAACCCTAAATAAAAACAACAACAACAACAACAACACTAACCAACAGCAACAACAATAACAACAACAATAACAACAACTACAACGCTAAATAACAACAAGAACAACAACAACAAAAACCCTAAATAACAACAACAACCCTAAATAACTACAACAACAACAACAACAACAAAAACCCTAAATAACAACAACAACAACAACAACAACCCTAAATAAGAACAACAACAAAAATATCCTTAATAACAACAAGAACAACAACAACAACAACAACAACAACAACAACCCTTAATAACAACAACAACGACCCTAAACAACAACAACAACAACAACCCTAAACAACAACAACAACAACACTAAACAACAACAACAAAAAACCTAAATGAAAACAACAACAACAAAAAACCTAAATGAAAACAACAATAACAACAACAACAACAACAACAACAATAACAACAACCCTAAACAACAACAACAACAACCCTTAACAACAACAACAAAAAACCTAAATGAAAACAACAACAACAACAACAACAACAACAACAACAATAACAACAACCCTAAACAACAACAACAACAACAACAACAATAACAATAAAAACAACAACAACAACAATAACAACAACAACAACCCTAAACAACAACAACAACAACAACAATAACAACAACAACAACAACCCTAAACAACAACAACAACAACAAAATCCCTAAATAACAACAACAACAACAACAACAACCACCCAAAATAATAACAACAACAACAACCCTAAATAACAACAACAACAACAACCCTAAACAACAACAACAAAAAACCTAAATGAAAAAAACAACAACAACAACAATAACAACAACCCTAAACAACAACAACAACAACAACAACAATAACAATAAAAACAACAACAACAACAATAACAACAACAACAACCCTAAACAACAACAACAACAACAACAACAATAACAACAACAACAACAACCCTAAACAACAACAACAACAACAAAATCCCTAAATAACAACAACAACAACAACAACAACCACCCTAAATAACAACAACAACAACAACAACAACCCTAAATAACAACAACAACAACAACCCTAAACAACAACAACAACAACAACAACCCTAAACAACAACAACAACAAACCTAAATAAAAACAACAACAACAACCCTAAATAAAAACAACAACAACAACAACAACACTAACCAACAGCAACAACAATAACAACAACAATAACAACAACAACAACAACGCTAAACAACAACCCTAAATAACAACAAGAACAACAACAACAAAAACCCTAAATAACAACAGCAACCCTAAATAACAACAACAACAACAACCTTAAATAACAACAAGAATAACAACAACCCTAAATAACAACAACAACAACAACAATAACAACAACCCTAAACAACAACAACAACAACAACAACAACAATAACAATAAAAACAACAACAATAACAATAACAACAACAACAACCCTAAACAACAACAACAATAACAACAGCAACAACAACTCTAAACAACAACAACAACAATAACAACAACAACAACCCTAAATAACAACAACAACAACAACAACAACCACCCTAAATAACAACAAGAACAACAACAACCCTAAATAACAACAACAACAACAACAATAACAACAACCCTAAACAACAACAACAACAACAACAACAATAACAATAAAAACAACAACAACAACAATAACAACAACAACAACCCTAAACAACAACAACAATAACAAAAGCAACAACAACCCTAAACAACAACAACAACAATAACCCTAAATAACAACAAGAACAAAACAAACAACAACAATAACAACAACCACCTAAACAACAATTACAACAACAACAACAATAAGAACTACAAAAACAACCCTAAATAACAACAACAACAACAACCCTAAATAACAACAACTACAACAACCCTAAATAACAACAACAACAACTACAACAACAACAACAACAACAACAACCCTAAATAACAACAACAACAACAACAACAACAAAAACCCTAAATAACAACAACAACAACAACAACAACAACAACCCTAAATAAGAACAACAACGACAACCCTTAATAACAACAACAACCACCCTAAACAACAACAACAACAACAACAACAACCCTAAACAACAACAACAACAACCCGAAACAACAACAACAACAACAACCCTAAACAACAACAACAAAAAACCTAAATGAAAACAACAACAACAACAACAACAACAACAACAACAACCCTAAATAACAACAAGAATAACAACAACCCTAAATAACAACAACAACAACAACAACAATAACAATAAAAACAACAACAACAACAATAACAACAACAACAACAACAACAAAATCCCTAAATAATAACAACAACAACCCTAAATAATAACAACAACAACAACAACCCTAAATAACAACAACAACAACAACCCTAAACAACAACAACAACAACAACAACAACAATAACAACAACAACAACAACAACAAAATCCCTAAATAATAACAACAACAACCCTAAATAATAACAACAACAACAACAACCCTAAATAACAACAACAACAACAACCCTAAACAACAACAACAACAACAACAACAACTATAACAACAACAACAACAACCCTAAACAACAACAACTACAACAACAACAACCCTAAACAACAACAACAACAAACCTAAATAAAAACAACAACAACAACACTAACCAACAGCAACAACAATAACAACAACAATAACAACAACAACAACGCTAAATAACAACAAGAACAACAACAACAAAAACCCTAAATAACAACAGAAACCCTAAATAACAAGAACAACAACAACCCTAAATAACAACAAGAACAACAACAACCCTAAACAACAACAAGAACAAGAACAACAACAACAACAACAACCCTAAACAACAACAACAACAACCCTATATAACAACAACAACAACAACAATAACAACAACCCTAAACAACAACAACAACAAAAACCCTAAAAAACAACCCTAAACAACAACAACAAAAAACCTAAATAAAAACAACAACAACAACAACCCTAAATAAAAACAACAACAACAACAACACTAACCAACAACAACAACAACAACAACTATAACAACAACAACAACAACAACCCTAAACAACAACAACAACAACCCTAAATAACAACAACAAATACAACAAAAACCCTAAATAACAACAGCAACCGTAGAAAACAACAACAACAACAACAACCCTAAACAACAACAACAACAACAACAAACCTAAACAACAACAACAACAAACCTAAATAAAAACAACAACAACAACAACACTAACCAACAACAACAACAACAACAACAACAACAATAACAACAACAACAACAACAACCCTAAATAACAACAAGAACAACAACAACAAAAACCCTAAATAACAACAGCAACCCTAAATAACAACAACAACAACAAACTTAAATAACAACAAGAATAACAACAACCCTAAATAACAACAACAACAACAATAACAACAACCCTAAACAACAACAACAACAACAACAATAACAATAAAAACAACAACAATAACAATAACAACAACAACAACCCTAAACAACAACAACAATAACAAAAGCAACAACAACTCTAAACAACAACAACAACAATAACAACAACAACAACAACCCTAAATAACAACAACAACAACAACAACAACCACCCTAAATAACAACAAGAACAACAACAACCCTAAATAACAACAACAACAACAACAATAACAACAACCCTAAACAACAACAACAACAACAATAACAATAAAAACAACAACAACAACAATAACAACAACAACAACCCTAAACAACAACTATAACAAAAGCAACAACAACCCTAAACAACAACAACAACAATAACCCTAAATAACAACAAGAACAAAAAAAACAACAACAATAACAACAACCACCTAAACAACAATTACAACAACAACAACAATAAGAACTACAAAAACAACCCTAAATAACAACAACAACAACAACCCTAAATAACAACAACTACAACTACAACAACAACACAACAACAACCCTAAATAACAACAACAACAACAACAACAAAAACCCTAAATAACAACAACAACAACAACAACCCTAAATAAGAACAACTACAACAACCCTTAATAACAACAACAACCACCCTAAACAACAACAACAACAACAACCCGAAACAACAACAACAACAACAACAACCCTAAACAACAACAACAAAAAACCTAAATGAAAACAACAACAACAACAACAACAACCCTAAATAATAACAAGAATAACAACCCTAAATAACAACAACAACAACAACAACAACAATAACAACAACCCTAAACAACAACAACAACAACAACAATAACAACAACAACAACAACAACCCTAAACAACAACAACAACAACAACATCCCTAAATAATAACAACAACAACAACAACAACAACCCTAAATAATAACAACAACAACAACAACCCTAAACAACAACAACAACAACAACAACAACTATAACAACAACAACAACAACCCTAAACAACAACAACAACAACGACAACCCTAAACAACAACAACAACCTTAAACAACAACAACAACAAACCTAAATAAAAACAACAACAACAACAACAACACTAACCAACAGCAACAACAATAACAACAACAACGCTAAATAAAAACAAGAACAACAACAACAAAAACCCTAAATAACAACAGCAACCCTAAATAACAACAAAAACAACAACAACAACAACCCTAAATAACAACAAGAACAACAACAACCCTAAATAACAACAAGAACAACAACATCCTAAATAACAACAAGAACAAGAACAACAACAACAACCCTATATAACAACAACAACAATAACAACAACCCTAAACAACAACAACAACAGCAAAAACCCTAAAAAACAACCCTAAACAACAACAACAAAAAACCTAAATAACAACAACAACAACCCTAAATAAAAATAACAACAACAACAACACTAACCAACAACAACAACAACAACAACAACAACTATAACAACAACAACAACAACAACCCTAAAAACAACAA
>OX359291.1:32614457-32616957 GCA_947179395.2 Pulicaria dysenterica
CAACAACTCTAAACAACAACAACAACAATAACAACAACAACAACAACCCTAAATAACAACAACAACAACAACAATAACAACAACCCTAAATAACAACAACTACAACAACCCTAAATAACAACAACAACTACTACAACAACAACAACAACAACAACCCTAAATAACAACAACAAATACAACAAAAACCCTAAATTGTTACAGCAACCCTAGAAAACCACAACAACAACAACAACAACAACAACAACAACAACCCTAAACAACAGCAACAACAACAACAACAACAAACCTAAACAACAACAACAAACCTAAATAAAAACAACAACAACAATAACCTTAAATAAAAACAACAACAACAACATCAACAACACTAACCAACAACAACAACAACAACAACAACAATAACAACAACCAAAACAACAACCCTAAATAACAACAAGAACAACAACAACAAAAACCCTAAATAACAACAGCAACCCTAGAAAACAACAACAACAACAACAAAAACAACAACCCTAAACAACAACAACAACAACAACAAACCTAAATAAAAACAACAACAACAACAACCTTAAATAAAAACAACAACAACAACATCAACAACACTAACCAACAACAACAACAACAACAACAACAATAACAACAACAACAACAACAACCCTAAATAACAACAAGAACAACAACAACAAAAACCCTAAATAACAACAGCAACCCTAAATAACAACAACAACAACAACCTTAAATAACAACAAGAATAACAACAACCCTAAATAACAACAACAACAACAACAATAACAACAACCCTAAACAACAACAACAACAACAACAACAATAACAATAACAACAACAACAACCCTAAACAACAACAACAATAACAACAGCAACAACAACTCTAAACAACAACAACAACAATAACAACATCAACAACAACCCTAAATAACAACAACAACAACAATAACAACCACCCTAAATAACAACAAGAACAACAACAACCCTAAATAACAACAACAACAACAACAATAACAACAACCCTAAACAACAACAACAACAACAACAACAATAACAATAAAAATAACAACAACAACAATAACAACAACAACAACCCTAAACAACAACAACAATAACAAAAGCAACAACAACCCTAAACAACAACAACAACTATAACCCTAAATAACAACAAGAACAAAAAAAACAACAACAATAACAACAACCACCTAAACAACAATTACAACAACAACAACAATAAGAACTACAAAAACAACCCTAAATAACAACAACAACAACAACCCTAAATAACAACAACAACTACTACAACAACAACAACAACAACAACCCTAAACAACAACAACAACAACAACAACAACAACAACAACAACAACAACCCTAAATAAGAACAACAACAACAACCCTAAATAACAACAAGAACAACAAGAACAAGAACAACAGCAACAACAACAACAAACCCTTAATAACAACAACAACCACCCTAAACAACAACAACAACAACAACCCTAAACAACAACAACAACAACAACAACCCTAAACAACAACAACAACAACAAACCTAAATAAAAACAACAACAACAACAACCTTAAATAAAAACAACAACAACAACAACGACAACAACAATAACAACAACAACAACAACAACCCTAAATAACAACAAGAACAACAACAACAAACACCCTAAATAACAACAGCAACCCTAAATAACAACAACAACAACAACCTTAAATAACAACAAGAATAACAACAACCCTAAATAACAACAACAACAACAACAATAACAACAACCCTAAACAACAACAACAACAACAACAACAATAACAATAAAAACAACAACAATAACAATAACAACAACAACAACTCTAAACAACAACAACAATAACAACAACAACAACAACTCTAAACAACAACAACAACAATAACAACAACAACAACAACCCTAAATAACAACAACAACAACAACAATAACAACAACCCTAAATAACAACAACTACAACAACCCTAAATAACAACAACAACTACTACAACAACAACAACAACAACAACCCTAAATAACAACAACAAATACAACAAAAACCCTAAATTGTTACAGCAACCCTAGAAAACCACAACAACAACAACAACAACAACAACAACAACAACCCTAAACAACAGCAACAACAACAACAACAACAAACCTAAACAACAACAACAAACCTAAATAAAAACAACAACAACAATAACCTTAAATAAAAACAACAACAACAACATCAACAACACTAACCAACAACAACAACAACAACAACAACAATAACAACAACCAAAACAACAACCCTAAATAACAACAAGAACAACAACAACAAAAACCCTAAATAACAACAGCAACCCTAGAAAACAACAACAACAACAACAAAAACAACAACCCTAAACAACAACAACAACAACAACAAACCTAAATAAAAACAACAACAACAACAACCTTAAATAAAAACAACAACAACAACATCAACAACACTA
>OX359291.1:32621957-32624457 GCA_947179395.2 Pulicaria dysenterica
TAAAAACAACGACAACAACATCAACAACACTAACCAACAACAACAACAACAACAACAACAATAACAACAACCACAACAACAACCCTAAATAACAACAAGAACAACAACAACAAAAACCCTAAATAACAACAGCAACCCTAGAAAACAACAACAATAACAACAACAACAACCCTAAACAACAACAACAACAACAACAACCCTAAACAACAACAACAAAAAACCTAAATGAAAACAACAACAACAACAACAACAACCCTAAATAACAACAAGAATAACAACAACCCTAAATAACAACAACAACAATAACAACAACCCTAAACAACAACAACAACAACAACAACCCTAAACAACAACAACAAAAAACCTAAATGAAAACAACAACAACAACAACAACAACAACAACCCTAAATAACAACAAGAATAACAACCCTAAATAACATCAACAACAACAACAACAATAACAACAACCCTAAACAACAACAACAACAACATCAACAACACTAACCAACAACAACAACAACAACAACAACAATAACAACAACCAAAACAACAACCCTAAATAACAACAAGAACAACAACAACAAAAACCCTAAATAACAACAGCAACCCTAGAAAACAACAACAACAACAACAAAAACAACAACCCTAAATAACAACAACAACAACAACAACCCTAAATAAAAACAACAACAACAACAACCTTAAATAAAAACAACGACAACAACATCAACAACACTAACCAACAACAACAACAACAACAACAACAATAACAACAACCACAACAACAACCCTAAATAACAACAAGAACAACAACAACAAAAACCCTAAATAACAACAGCAACCCTAGAAAACAACAACAATAACAACAACAACAACCCTAAACAACAACAACAACAACAACAACCCTAAACAACAACAACAAAAAACCTAAATGAAAACAACAACAACAACAACAACAACCCTAAATAACAACAAGAATAACAACAACCCTAAATAACAACAACAACAATAACAACAACCCTAAACAACAACAACAACAACAACAACCCTAAACAACAACAACAAAAAACCTAAATGAAAACAACAACAACAACAACAACAACAACAACCCTAAATAACAACAAGAATAACAACAACCCTAAATAACATCAACAACAACAACAACAATAACAACAACCCTAAACAACAACAACAACAACATCAACAACACTAACCAACAACAACAACAACAACAACAACAATAACAACAACCAAAACAACAACCCTAAATAACAACAAGAACAACAACAACAAAAACCCTAAATAACAACAACAACCCTAGAAAACAACAACAACAACAACAAAAACAACAACCCTAAACAACAACAACAACAACAACAACCCTAAATAAAAACAACAACAACAACAACCTTAAATAAAAACAACAACAACAACATCAACAACACTAACCAACAACAACAACAACAACAACAACAACAATAACAACAACAACAACAACACCCCTAAATAACAACAAGAACAACAACAACAAAAACCCTAAATAACAACAGCAACCCTAAATAACAACAACAACAACAACCTTAAATAACAACAAGAATAACAACAACCCTAAATAACAACAACAACAACAACAATAACAACAACCCTAAACAACAACAACAACAACAACAACAATAACAATAACAACAACAACAACCCTAAACAACAACAACAATAACAACAGCAACAACAACTCTAAACAACAACAACAACAATAACAACAACAACAACAACCCTAAATAACAACAACAACAACAATAACAACCATCCTAAATAACAACAACAACAACAATAACAACCATCCTAAATAACAACAAGAACAACAACAACCCTAAATAACAACAACAACAACAACAATAACAACAACCCTAAACAACAACAACAACAACAACAACAATAACAATAAAAATAACAACAACAACAATAACAACAACAACAACCCTAAACAACAACAACAATAACAAAAGCAACAACAACCCTAAACAACAACAACAACAACAATAACCCTAAATAACAACAAGAACAAAAAAAACAACAACAATAACAACAACCACCTAAACAACAATTACAACAACAACAACAATAAGAACTACAAAAACAACCCTAAATAACAACAACCCTAAATAACAACTACAACAACCCTAAATAACAACAACAACTACTACAACAACAACAACAACAACAACCCTAAACAACAACAACAACAACAACAACAACAACAACAACCCTAAATAAGAACAACAACAACAACCCTAAATAACAACAAGAACAACAAGAACAAGAACAACAGCAACAACAACAACAAACCCTTAATAACAACAACAACCACCCTAAACAACAACAACAACAACAACAACAACCCTAAACAACAACAACAACAACAACAACCCTAAACAACAACAACAAAAAACCTAAATGAAAACAACAACAACAACAACAACAACCCTAAATAACAACAAGA
>OX359291.1:32629457-32646957 GCA_947179395.2 Pulicaria dysenterica
AATAACAACAGCAACCCTAGAAAACAACAACAACAACAACAAAAACAACAACCCTAAACAACAACAACAACAACAACAACCCTAAATAAAAACAACAACAACAACAACCTTAAATAAAAACAACAACAACAACATCAACAACACTAACCAACAACAACAACAACAACAACAACAACAATAACAACAACAACAACAACACCCCTAAATAACAACAAGAACAACAACAACAAAAACCCTAAATAACAACAGCATCCCTAAATAACAACAACAACAACAACCTTAAATAACAACAAGAATAACAACAACCCTAAATAACAACAACAACAACAACAATAACAACAACCCTAAACAACAACAACAACAACAACAACAATAACAATAACAACAACAACAACCCTAAACAACAACAACAATAACAACAGCAACAACAACTCTAAACAACAACAACAACAATAACAACAACAACAACAACCCTAAATAACAACAACAACAACAATAACAACCATCCTAAATAACAACAAGAACAACAACAACCCTAAATAACAACAACAACAACAACAATAACAACAACCCTAAACAACAACAACAACAACAACAACAATAACAATAAAAATAACAACAACAACAATAACAACAACAACAACCCTAAACAACAACAACAATAACAAAAGCAACAACAACCCTAAACAACAACAACAACAACAATAACCCTAAATAACAACAAGAACAAAAAAAACAACAACAATAACAACAACCACCTAAACAACAATTACAACAACAACAACAATAAGAACTACAAAAACAACCCTAAATAACAACAACAACAACAACCCTAAATAACAACTACAACAACCCTAAATAACAACAACAACTACTACAACAACAACAACAACAACAACCCTAAACAACAACAACAACAACAACAACAACAACAACAAACCTAAATAAGAACAACAACAACAACCCTAAATAACAACAAGAACAACAAGAACAAGAACAACAGCAACAACAACAACAAACCCTTAATAACAACAACAACCACCCTAAACAACAACAACAACAACAACAACAACCCTAAACAACAACAACAACAACAACAACCCTAAACAACAACAACAACAACAACAACCCTAAACAACAACAACAAAAAACCTAAATGAAAACAACAACAACAACAACAACAACCCTAAATAACAACAAGAATAACAACAACCCTAAATAACAACAACAACAATAACAACAACCCTAAACAACAACAACAACAACAACAACCCTAAACAACAACAACAAAAAACCTAAATGAAAACAACAACAACAACAACAACAACAACCCTAAATAACAACAAGAATAACAACAACCCTAAATAACAACAACAACAACAACAACAATAACAACAACCCTAAACAACAACAACAACAACGATAACAACAACAACAACAACCCTAAACAACAACAACAACAAACCTAAATAAAAACAACAACAACAACAACCCTAAACAACAACAACAACAACCCTAAACAACAGCAACAAAAAACCTAAATGAAAACAACAACAACAACAACAAGAACAACAATAACAACAACCCTAAACAACAACAACAACAACAACAATAACAATAAAAACAACAACAACAACCCTAAACAACAACAACAACAACAACAACAACAATAACAACAACAACAACAACCCTAAACAACAACAACAACAACAAAATCCCTAAATAATAACAACAACAACAACAACAACCCTAAATAATAACAACAACAACAACAACCCTAAATAACAACAACAACAACAACCTTAAACAACAACAACAACAACCCTAAACAACAACAACAACAAACCTAAATAAAAACAACAACAACAACCCTAAATAAAAACAACAACAACAACAACAACACTAACCAACAGCAACAACAATAACAACAACAATAACAACAACAACAACGCTAAATAACAACAAGAACAACAACAACAAAAACCCTAAATAACAACAGCAACCCTAAATAACAACAACAACAACAACAACCCTAAATAACAACAAGAACAACAACAACCCTAAATAACAACAAGAACAAGAACAACAACAACAACAACAACCCTAAACAACAACAACAACAACACTATATAACAACAACAACAACAACAATAACAACAACCCTAAACAACAACAACAACAACAAAAACCCTAAAAAACAACCCTAAACAACAACAACAAAAAACCTAAATAAAAACAACAACAACAACAACCCTAAATAAAAACAACAACAACAACAACACTAACCAACAACGACAACAACAACAACAACAACAAGTATAACAACAACAACAACAACAACCCTAAACAACAACAACAACAACCCTAAATAACAACAACAAATACAACAAAAACCCTAAATAACAACAGCAACCCTAGAAAACAACAACAACAACAACAACAACAACCCTAAACAACAGCAACAACAACAACAACAACAAACCTAAACAACAACAACAAACCTTAATAAAAACAACAACAACAACAACCTTAAATAAAAACAACAACAACAACATCAACAACACTAACCAACAACAACAACAACAACAACAACAATAACAACAACCACAACAACAACCCTAAATAACAACAAGAACAACAACAACAAAAACCCTAAATAACAACAGCAACCCTAGAAAACAACAACAACAACAACAACAACAACCCTAAACAACAGCAACAACAACAACAACAACAAACCTTAATAAAAACAACAACAACAACAACCTTAAATAAAAACAACAACAACAACATCAACAACACTAACCAACAACAACAACAACAACAACAACAATAACAACAACCACAACAACAACCCTAAATAACAACAAGAACAACAACAACAAAAACCCTAAATAACAACAGCAACCCTAGAAAACAACAACAACAACCCTAAACAACAACAACAACAACAACAAACCTAAACAACAACAACAACAAACCTAAATAAAAACAACAACAACAACAACCTTAAATAAAAACAACAACAACAACATCAACAACACTAACCAACAACAACAACAACGACAACAACAATAACAACAACAACAACAACAACCCTAAATAACAACAAGAACAACAACAACAAAAACCCTAAATAACAACAGCATCCTTAAATAACAACAAGAATAACAACAACCCTAAATAACAACAACAACAACAACAATAACAACAACCCTAAACAACAACAACAACAACAACAATAATAACAATAAAAACAACAACAATAACAATAACAACAACAACAACCCTAAACAATAACAACAATAACAACAGCAACAACAACTCTAAACAACAACAACAACAATAACAACAACAACAACAACCCTAAATAACAACAACAACAACAACAATAACAACAACCCTAAATAACAACAACAACAACAACAATAACAACCACCCTAAATAACAACAACAACAACAACAATAACAACAACCCCAAACAACAACAACAACAACAACAACAATAACAATAAAAATAACAACAACAACAATAACAGCAACAACAACCCTAAACAACAACAACAATAACAAAAGCAACAACAACCCTAAACAACAACAACAACAATAACCCTAAATAACAACAAGAACAAAAAAAACAACAACAATAACAACAACCATCTAAACAACAATTACAACAACAACAACAATAAGAACTACAAAAACAACCCTAAATAACAACAACAACAACAACCCTAAATAACAACAACTACAACAACCCTAAATAACAACAAAATCCCTAAATACCAACAAAAACCCTAAATAACAACAACAACTACTACAACAACAACAACAACAACAACCCTAAATAACAACAACAAATACAACAAAAACCCTAAATAACAACAGCAACCCTAGAAAACAACAACAACAACAACAACAAACCTAAACAACAACAACAAACCTAAATAAAAACAATAACAACAACAACCTTAAATAAAAACAACAACAACAACATCAACAACACTAACCAACAACAACAACAACAACAACAACAATAACAACAACCACAACAACAACCCTAAATAACAACAAGAACAACAACAACAAAAACCCTAAATAACAACAGCAACCCAAGAAAACAACAACAACAACAACAACAACAACCCTAAACTAACAACAACAACAACAACAACAACAGCAAACCTAAACAACAACAACAACAAACCTAAATAAAAACAACAACAACAACAACCTTAAATAAAAACAACAACAACAACATCAACAGCACTAACCAACAACAACAACAACGACAACAACAATAACAACAACAACAACAACCACAATAACAACCACCCTAAATAACAACAACAACCCTAAATAAAAACAACAACAACAACAATAACAACAACCCTAAACAACAACAACAACAACAACAACAATAACAACAACAACAACAATAACAACAATAACAACAAGAACAAAAAAAACAACAACAATAACAACAACCACCTAAACAACAATTACAACAACAACAACAATAAGAACTACAAAAACAACCCTAAATAACAACAACAACAACAACCCTAAATAACAACTACAACAACCCTAAATAACAACAACAACTACTACAACAACAACAACAACAACAACCCTAAACAACAACAACAACAACAACAACAACAACAACAAACCTAAATAAGAACAACAACAACAACCCTAAATAACAACAAGAACAACAAGAACAAGAACAACAGCAACAACAACAACAAACCCTTAATAACAACAACAACCACCCTAAACAACAACAACAACAACAACAACAACCCTAAACAACAACAACAACAACAACAACCCTAAACAACAACAACAACAACAACAACCCTAAACAACAACAACAAAAAACCTAAATGAAAACAACAACAACAACAACAACAACCCTAAATAACAACAAGAATAACAACAACCCTAAATAACAACAACAACAATAACAACAACCCTAAACAACAACAACAACAACAACAACCCTAAACAACAACAACAAAAAACCTAAATGAAAACAACAACAACAACAACAACAACAACCCTAAATAACAACAAGAATAACAACAACCCTAAATAACAACAACAACAACAACAACAATAACAACAACCCTAAACAACAACAACAACAACGATAACAACAACAACAACAACCCTAAACAACAACAACAACAAACCTAAATAAAAACAACAACAACAACAACCCTAAACAACAACAACAACAACCCTAAACAACAGCAACAAAAAACCTAAATGAAAACAACAACAACAACAACAAGAACAACAATAACAACAACCCTAAACAACAACAACAACAACAACAATAACAATAAAAACAACAACAACAACCCTAAACAACAACAACAACAACAACAACAACAATAACAACAACAACAACAACCCTAAACAACAACAACAACAACAAAAACCCTAAATAATAACAACAACAACAACAACAACCCTAAATAATAACAACAACAACAACAACCCTAAATAACAACAACAACAACAACCCTAAACAACAACAACAACAACCCTAAACAACAACAACAACAAACCTAAATAAAAACAACAACAACAACCCTAAATAAAAACAACAACAACAACAACAACACTAACCAACAGCAACAACAATAACAACAACAATAACAACAACAACAACGCTAAATAACAACAAGAACAACAACAACAAAAACCCTAAATAACAACAGCAACCCTAAATAACAACAACAACAACAACAACCCTAAATAACAACAAGAACAACAACAACCCTAAATAACAACAAGAACAAGAACAACAACAACAACAACAACCCTAAACAACAACAACAACAACACTATATAACAACAACAACAACAACAATAACAACAACCCTAAACAACAACAACAACAACAAAAACCCTAAAAAACAACCCTAAACAACAACAACAAAAAACCTAAATAAAAACAACAACAACAACAACCCTAAATAAAAACAACAACAACAACAACACTAACCAACAACGACAACAACAACAACAACAACAAGTATAACAACAACAACAACAACAACCCTAAACAACAACAACAACAACCCTAAATAACAACAACAAATACAACAAAAACCCTAAATAACAACAGCAACCCTAGAAAACAACAACAACAACAACAACAACAACCCTAAACAACAGCAACAACAACAACAACAACAAACCTAAACAACAACAACAAACCTTAATAAAAACAACAACAACAACAACCTTAAATAAAAACAACAACAACAACATCAACAACACTAACCAACAACAACAACAACAACAACAACAATAACAACAACCACAACAACAACCCTAAATAACAACAAGAACAACAACAACAAAAACCCTAAATAACAACAGCAACCCTAGAAAACAACAACAACAACAACAACAACAACCCTAAACAACAACAACAACAACAACAACAACAAACCTAAATAAAAACAACAACAACAACAACCTTAAATAAAAACAACAACAACAACATCAACAACACTAACCAACAACAACAACAACAACAACAACAATAACAACAACCACAACAACAACCCTAAATAACAACAAGAACAACAACAACAAAAACCCTAAATAACAACAGCAACCCTAGAAAACAACAACAACAACCCTAAACAACAACAACAACAACAACAAACCTAAACAACAACAACAACAAACCTAAATAAAAACAACAACAACAACAACCTTAAATAAAAACAACAACAACAACATCAACAACACTAACCAACAACAACAACAACGACAACAACAATAACAACAACAACAACAACAACCCTAAATAACAACAAGAACAACAACAACAAAAACCCTAAATAACAACAGCATCCTTAAATAACAACAAGAATAACAACAACCCTAAATAACAACAACAACAACAACAATAACAACAACCCTAAACAACAACAACAACAACAACAATAATAACAATAAAAACAACAACAATAACAATAACAACAACAACAACCCTAAACAATAACAACAATAACAACAGCAACAACAACTCTAAACAACAACAACAACAATAACAACAACAACAACAACCCTAAATAACAACAACAACAACAACAATAACAACAACCCTAAATAACAACAACAACAACAACAATAACAACCACCCTAAATAACAACAACAACAACAACAATAACAACAACCCCAAACAACAACAACAACAACAACAACAATAACAATAAAAACAATAACAACAACAACAATAACAACAACAACAACCCTAAACAACAACAACAATAACAAAAGCAACAACAACCCTAAACAACAACAACAACAATAACCCTAAATAACAACAAGAACAAAAAAAACAACAACAATAACAACAACCATCTAAACAACAATTACAACAACAACAACAATAAGAACTACAAAAACAACCCTAAATAACAACAACAACAACAACCCTAAATAACAACAACTACAACAACCCTAAATAACAACAAAATCCCTAAATACCAACAAAAACCCTAAATAACAACAACAACTACTACAACAACAACAACAACAACAACCCTAAATAACAACAACAAATACAACAAAAACCCTAAATAACAACAGCAACCCTAGAAAACAACAACAACAACAACAACAAACCTAAACAACAACAACAAACCTAAATAAAAACAATAACAACAACAACCTTAAATAAAAACAACAACAACAACATCAACAACACTAACCAACAACAACAACAACAACAACAACAATAACAACAACCACAACAACAACCCTAAATAACAACAAGAACAACAACAACAAAAACCCTAAATAACAACAGCAACCCAAGAAAACAACAACAACAACAACAACAACAACCCTAAACTAACAACAACAACAACAACAACAACAGCAAACCTAAACAACAACAACAACAAACCTAAATAAAAACAACAACAACAACAACCTTAAATAAAAACAACAACAACAACATCAACAGCACTAACCAACAACAACAACAACGACAACAACAATAACAACAACAACAACAACCACAATAACAACCACCCTAAATAACAACAACAACCCTAAATAAAAACAACAACAACAACAATAACAACAACCCTAAACAACAACAACAACAACAACAACAATAACAATAAAAATAACAACAACAACAATAACAGCAACAACAACCCTAAATAACAACAACAATAACAAAAGCAACAACAACCCTAAACAACAACAACAACAATAACCCTAAATAACAACAAGAACAAAAAAAACAACAACAATAACAACAACCATCTAAACAACAATTACAACAACAACAACAATAAGAACTACAAAAACAACCCTAAATAACAACAACAACAACAACCCTAAATAACAACAACTACAACAACCCTAAATAACAACAACAACTACTACAACAACAACAACAACAACAACCCTAAATAACAACAACAAATACAACAAAAACCCTAAATAACAACAGCAACCCTAGAAAACAACAACAACAACAACAACAACAACAACAACAACAACCCTAAACAACAGCAACAACAACAACAACAACAAACCTAAACAACAACAACAAACCTAAATAAAAACAACAACAACAACAACCTTAAATAAAAACAACAACAACTACATCAACAACACTAACCAACAACAACAACAACAACAACAACAACAATAACAACAACCACAACAACAACCCTAAATAACAACAAGAACAACAACAACAAAAACCCTAAATAACAACAGCAACCCTAGAAAACAACAACAACAACAACAACAACAACCCTAAACAACATAAACAACAACAACCCTAAACAACTACAACAACAACAACAACAAACCTAAACAACAACAACAACAAACCTAAATAAAAACAACAACAACAACAACCTTAAATAAAAACAACAACAACAACATCAACAACACTAACCAACAACAACAACAACGACAACAACAATAACAACAACAACAACAACAACCCTAAATAACAACAAGAACAACAACAACAAAAACCCTAAATAACAACAGCAACCCTAAATAACAACAACAACAACAACCTTAAATAACAACAAGAATAACAACAACCCTAAATAACAACAACAACAACAACAATAACAACAACCCTAAACAACAACAACAACAACAACAACAATAACAATAAAAACAACAACAATAACAATAACAACAACAACAACCCTAAACAACAACAACAATAACAACAGCAACAACAACTCTAAACAACAACAACAACAATAACAACAACAACAACAACCCTAAATAACAACAACAACAACAACAATAACAACCACCCTAAATAACAACAAGAACAACAACAACCCTAAATAACAACAACAACAACAACAATAACAACAACCCTAAACAAACAACAACAACAACAACAATAACAATAAAAATAACAACAACAACAACAACAACAACAACAACCCTAAACAACAACAACAATAACAAAAGCAACAACAACCCTAAACAACAACAACAACAATAACCCTAAATAACAACAAGAACAAAAAAAACAACAACAATAACAACAACCACCTAAACAACAATTACAACAACAACAACAATAAGAACTACAAAAACAACCCTAAATAACAACAACAACAACAACCCTAAATAACAACAACAACAACAACCCTAAATAACAACAACAACAACAACAACAACAACCCTAAATAACAACAACAACAACAACCCTAAATAACAACAACAACAACAACAACCCTAAACAACAGCAACAACAACAACAACAACAAACCTAAACAACAACAACAAACCTAAATAAAAACAACAACAACAACAACCTTAAATAAAAACAACAACAACAACATCAACAACACTAACCAACAACAACAACAACAACAACAACAATAACAACAACCACAACAACAACCCTAAATAACAACAAGAACAACAACAACAAAAACCCTAAATAACAACAGCAACCCAAGAAAACAACAACAACAACAACAACAACAACCCTAAACAACAACAACAACAACAACAACAACAACAACAAACCTAAAAAACAACAACAACAAACCTAAATAAAAACAACAACAACAACAACCTTAAATAAAAACAACAACAACAACATCAACAGCACTAACCAACAACAACAACAACGACAACAACAATAACAACAACAACAACAACAACCCTAAATAACAACAAGAACAACAACAACAAAAACCCTAAATAACAACAGCAACCCTAAATAACAACAACAACAACAATCTTAAATAACAACAAGAATAACAACAACCCTAAATAACAACAACAATAACAACAACCCTAAACAACAACAACAACAATAATAACAATAAAAACAACAACAATAACAATAACAACAACAACAATCCTAAACAACAACAACAATAACAACAGCAACAACAACTCTAAACAACAACAACAACAATAACAACAACAACAACAACCCTAAATAACAACAACAACAACAACAATAACAACCACCCTAAATAACAACAAGAACAACAACAACCCTAAATAACAACAACAACAACAACAATAACAACAACCCTAAACAAACAACAACAACAACAACAATAACAATAAAAATAACAACAACAACAATAACAACAACAACAACCCTAAACAACAACAACAATAACAAAAGCAACAACAACCCTAAACAACAACAACAACAATAACCCTAAATAACAACAAGAACAAAAAAAACAACAACAATAACAACAACTACCAAAACAACAATTACAACAACAACAACAATAAGAACTACAAAAACAACCCTAAATAACAACAACAACAACAACAATAACAACAACAACAACAACCCTAAATAACAACAACAACTACTACAACAACAACAACAACAACAACCCTAAATAACAACAACAAATACAACAAAAACCCTAAATAACAACAGCAACCCTAGAAAACAACAACAACAACAACAACAACAACCCTAAACAACAGCAACAACAACAACAACAACAAACCTAAACAACAACAACAAACCTAAATAAAAACAACAACAACAACATCAACAGCACTAACCAACAACAACAACAACGACAACAACAATAACAACAACAACAACAACAACCCTAAATAACAACAAGAACAACAACAACAAAAACCCTAAATAACAACAGCAACCCTAAATAACAACAACAACAACAATCTTAAATAACAACAACAACAACAACAATAACAACCACCCTAAATAACAACAACAATAACAACAACCCTAAACAACAACAACAACAATAATAACAATAAAAACAACAACAATAACAATAACAACAACAACAATCCTAAACAACAACAACAATAACAACAGCAACAACAACTCTAAACAACAACAACAACAATAACAACAACAACAACAACCCTAAATAACAACAAAAACAACAACAATAACAACCACCCTAAATAACAACAAGAACAACAACAACCCTAAATAACAACAACAACAACAACAATAACAACAACCCTAAACAAACAACAACAACAACAACAACAATAACAATAAAAATAACAACAACAACAATAACAACAACAACAACCCTAAACAACAACAACAATAACAAAAGCAACAACAACCCTAAACAACAACAACAACAATAACCCTAAATAACAACAAGAACAAAAAAAACAACAACAATAACAACAACCACCTAAACAACAATTACAACAACAACAACAATAAGAACTACAAAAACAACCCTAAATAACAACAACAACAACAACCCTAAATAACAACAACTACAACAACCCTAAATAACAACAACAACTACTACAACAACAACAACAACCCTAAATAACAACAACAAATACAACAAAAACCCTAAATAACAACAACAACAACAACAACCCTAAACAACAGCAACAACAACAACAACAACAACAAACCTAAACAACAACAACAAACCTAAATAAAAACAACAACAACAACAACCTTAAATAAAAACAACAACAACAACATCAACAACACTAACCAACAACAACAACAACAACAACAACAATAACAACAACCACAACAACAACCCTAAATAACAACAAGAACAACAACAACAAAAACCCTAAATAACAACAGCAACCCAAGAAAACAACAACAACAACAACAACAACAACCCTAAACAACAACAACAACAACAACAACAACAACAACAAACCTAAACAACAACAACAACAAACCTAAATAAAAACAACAACAACAACAACCTTAAATAAAAACAACAACAACAACATCAACAGCACTAACCAACAACAACAACAACGACAACAACAATAACAACAACAACAACAACAACCCTAAATAACAACAAGAACAACAACAACAAAAACCCTAAATAACAACAGCAACCCTAAATAACAACAACAACAACAATCTTAAATAACAACAAGAATAACAACAACCCTAAATAACAACAACAATAACAACAACCCTAAACAACAACAACAACAATAATAACAATAAAAACAACAACAATAACAATAACAACAACAACAATCCTAAACAACAACAACAATAACAACAGCAACAACAACTCTAAACAACAACAACAACAATAACAACAACAACAACAACCCTAAATAACAACAACAACAACAACAATAACAACCACCCTAAATAACAACAAGAACAACAACAACCCTAAATAACAACAACAACAACAACAATAACAACAACCCTAAACAAACAACAACAACAACAACAACAATAACAATAAAAATAACAACAACAACAATAACAACAACAACAACCCTAAACAACAACAACAATAACAAAAGCAACAACAACCCTAAACAACAACAACAACAATAACCCTAAATAACAACAAGAACAAAAAAAACAACAACAATAACAACAACCACCTAAACAACAATTACAACAACAACAACAATAAGAACTACAAAAACAACCCTAAATAACAACAACAACAACAACAACAACCCTAAATAACAACAACTACAACAACCCTAAATAACAACAACAACTACTACAACAACAACAACAACAACAACCCTAAATAACAACAACAAATACAACAAAAACCCTAAATAACAACAGCAACCCTAGAAAACAACAACAACAACAACAACAACAACCCTAAACAACAGCAACAACAACAACAACAACAAACCTAAACAACAACAACAAACCTAAATAAAAACAACAACAACAACATCAACAGCACTAACCAACAACAACAACAACGACAACAACAATAACAACAACAACAACAACAACCCTAAATAACAACAAGAACAACAACAACAAAAACCCTAAATAACAACAGCAACCCTAAATAACAACAACAACAACAATCTTAAATAACAACAAGAATAACAACAACCCTAAATAACAACAACAATAACAACAACCCTAAACAACAACAACAACAATAATAACAATAAAAACAACAACAATAACAATAACAACAACAACAATCCTAAACAACAACAACAATAACAACAGCAACAACAACTCTAAACAACAACAACAACAATAACAACAACAACAACAACCCTAAATAACAACAACAACAACAACAATAACAACCACCCTAAATAACAACAAGAACAACAACAACCCTAAATAACAACAACAACAACAACAATAACAACAACCCTAAACAAACAACAACAACAACAACAACAATAACAATAAAAATAACAACAACAACAATAACAACAACAACAACCCTAAACAACAACAACAATAACAAAAGCAACAACAACCCTAAACAACAACAACAACAATAACCCTAAATAACAACAAGAACAAAAAAAACAACAACAATAACAACAACCACCTAAACAACAATTACAACAACAACAACAATAAGAACTACAAAAACAACCCTAAATAACAACAACAACAACAACAACAACCCTAAATAACAACAACTACAACAACCCTAAATAACAACAACAACTACTACAACAACAACAACAACAACAACCCTAAATAACAACAACAAATACAACAAAAACCCTAAATAACAACAGCAACCCTAGAAAACAACAACAACAACAACAACAACAACCCTAAACAACAGCAACAACAACAACAACCTTAAATAAAAACAACAACAACTACATCAACAACACTAACCAACAACAACAACAACAACAACAACAACAATAACAACAACCACAACAACAACCCTAAATAACAACAAGAACAACAACAACAAAAACCCTAAATAACAACAGCAACCCTAGAAAACAACAACAACAACAACAACAACAACCCTAAACAACATAAACAACAACAACCTTAAACAACTACAACAACAACAACAACAAACCTAAACAACAACAACAACAAACCTAAATAAAAACAACAACAACAACAACCTTAAATAAAAACAACAACAACAACATCAACAACACTAACCAACAACAACAACAACGACAACAACAATAACAACAACAACAACAACAACCCTAAATAACAACAAGAACAACAACAACAAAAACCCTAAATAACAACAGCAACCCTAAATAACAACAACAACAACAACCTTAAATAACAACAAGAATAACAACAACCCTAAATAACAACAACAACAACAACAATAACAACAACCCTAAACAACAACAACAACAACAACAACAATAACAATAAAAACAACAACAATAACAATAACAACAACAACAACCCTAAACAACAACAACAATAACAACAGCAACAACAACTCTAAACAACAACAACAACAATAACAACAACAACAACAACCCTAAATAACAACAACAACAACAACAATAACAACCACCCTAAATAACAACAAGAACAACAACAACCCTAAATAACAACAACAACAACAACAATAACAACAACCCTAAACAAACAACAACAACAACAACAACAATAACAATAAAAATAACAACAACAACAATAACAACAACAACAACCCTAAACAACAACAACAATAACAAAAGCAACAACAACCCTAAACAACAACAACAACAATAACCCTAAATAACAACAAGAACAAAAAAAACAACAACAATAACAACAACCACCTAAACAACAATTACAACAACAACAACAATAAGAACTACAAAAACAACCCTAAATAACAACAACAACAACAACCCTAAATAACAACAACAACAACAACCCTAAATAACAACAACAACTACTACAACAACAACAACAACCCTAAATAACAACAACAAATACAACAAAAACCCTAAATAACAACAACAACAACAACAACCCTAAACAACAGCAACAACAACAACAACAACAAACCTAAACAACAACAACAAACCTAAATAAAAACAACAACAACAACAACCTTAAATAAAAACAACAACAACAACATCAACAACACTAACCAACAACAACAACAACAACAACAACAATAACAACAACCACAACAACAACCCTAAATAACAACAAGAACAACAACAACAAAAACCCTAAATAACAACAGCAACCCAAGAAAACAACAACAACAACAACAACAACAACCCTAAACAACAACAACAACAACAACAACAACAACAACAAACCTAAACAACAACAACAACAAACCTAAATAAAAACAACAACAACAACAACCTTAAATAAAAACAACAACAACAACATCAACAGCACTAACCAACAACAACAACAACGACAACAACAATAACAACAACAACAACAACAACCCTAAATAACAACAAGAACAACAACAACAAAAACCCTAAATAACAACAGCAACCCTAAATAACAACAACAACAACAATCTTAAATAACAACAAGAATAACAACAACCCTAAATAACAACAACAATAACAACAACCCTAAACAACAACAACAACAATAATAACAATAAAAACAACAACAATAACAATAACAACAACAACAATCCTAAACAACAACAACAATAACAACAGCAACAACAACTCTAAACAACAACAACAACAATAACAACAACAACAACAACCCTAAATAACAACAACAACAACAACAATAACAACCACCCTAAATAACAACAAGAACAACAACAACCCTAAATAACAACAACAACAACAACAATAACAACAACCCTAAACAAACAACAACAACAACAACAATAACAATAAAAATAACAACAACAACAATAACAACAACAACAACCCTAAACAACAACAACAATAACAAAAGCAACAACAACCCTAAACAACAACAACAACAATAACCCTAAATAACAACAAGAACAAAAAAAACAACAACAATAACAACAACCACCTAAACAACAATTACAACAACAACAACAATAAGAACTACAAAAACAACCCTAAATAACAACAACAACAACAACAACAACCCTAAATAACAACAACAACAACAACCCTAAATAACAACAACAACTACTACAACAACAACAACAACAACAACCCTAAATAACAACAACAAATACAACAAAAACCCTAAATAACAACAGCAACCCTAGAAAACAACAACAACAACAACAACAACAACCCTAAACAACAGCAACAACAACAACAACAACAAACCTAAACAACAACAACAAACCTAAATAAAAACAACAACAACAACATCAACAGCACTAACCAACAACAACAACAACGACAACAACAATAACAACAACAACAACAACAACCCTAAATAACAACAAGAACAACAACAACAAAAACCCTAAATAACAACAGCAACCCTAAATAACAACAACAACAACAATCTTAAATAACAACAAGAACAACAACAACCCTAAATAACAACAACAATAACAACAACCCTAAACAACAACAACAACAATAATAACAATAAAAACAACAACAATAACAATAACAACAACAACAATCCTAAACAACAACAACAATAACAACAGCAACAACAACTCTAAACAACAACAACAACAATAACAACAACAACAACAACCCTAAATAACAACAAAAACAACAACAATAACAACCACCCTAAATAACAACAAGAACAACAACAACCCTAAATAACAACAACAACAACAACAATAACAACAACCCTAAACAAACAACAACAACAACAACAACAATAACAATAAAAATAACAACAACAACAATAACAACAACAACAACCCTAAACAACAACAACAATAACAAAAGCAACAACAACCCTAAACAACAACAACAACAATAACCCTAAATAACAACAAGAACAAAAAAAACAACAACAATAACAACAACCACCTAAACAACAATTACAACAACAACAACAATAAGAACTACAAAAACAACCCTAAATAACAACAACAACAACAACCCTAAATAACAACAACTACAACAACCCTAAATAACAACAACAACTACAACAACAACAACAACAACCCTAAATAACAACAACAAATACAACAAAAACCCTAAATAACAACAACAACAACAACAACCCTAAACAACAGCAACAACAACAACAACAACAACAAACCTAAACAACAACAACAAACCTAAATAAAAACAACAACAACAACAACCTTAAATAAAAACAACAAC
>OX359291.1:32654457-32666957 GCA_947179395.2 Pulicaria dysenterica
ATAACAACAAGAACAACAACAACCCTAAATAACAACAACAACAACAACAATAACAACAACCCTAAACAAACAACAACAACAACAACAACAATAACAATAAAAATAACAACAACAACAATAAAAACAACAACAACCCTAAACAACAACAACAATAACAAAAGCAACAACAACCCCTAAACAACAACAACAACAATAACCCTAAATAACAACAAGAACAAAAAAAACAACAACAATAACAACAACCACCTAAACAACAATTACAACAACAACAACAATAAGAACTACAAAAACAACCCTAAATAACAACAACAACAACAACAACCCTAAATAACAACAACTACAACAACCCTAAATAACAACAACAACTACAACAACAACAACAACAACAACCCTAAATAACAACAACAAATACAACAAAAACCCTAAATAACAACAGCAACCCTAGAAAACAACAACAACAACAACAACAACAACAACAACAACAACCCTAAACAACAGCAACAACAACAACAACAACAAACCTAAACAACAACAACAAACCTAAATAAAAACAACAACAACAACAACCTTAAATAAAAACAACAACAACAACATCAACAACACTAACCAACAACAACAACAACAACAACAACAACAATAACAACAACCACAACAACTACCCTAAATAACAACAAGAACAACAACAACAAAAACCCTAGAAAACAACAACAACAACAACAACAACAACAACCCTAAACAACATAAACAACAACAACCCTAAACAACAACAACAACAACAACAACAAACCTAAACAACAACAACAACAAACCTAAATAAAAACAACAACAACAACAACCCTAAATAACAACAACAACAACAACAACAAAAACCCTAACCAACAACAACAACAACGACAACAACAATAACAACAACAACAACAACAACCCTAAATAACAACAAGAACAACAACAACAAAAACCCTAAATAACAACAGCAACCCTAAATAACAACAACAACAACAACCTTAAATAACAACAAGAATAACAACAACCCTAAATAACAACAACAACAACAACAATAACAACAACCCTAAACAACAACAACAACAACAACAATAACAATAAAAACAACAACAATAACAATAACAACAACAACAACCCTAAACAACAACAACAATAACAACAGCAACAACAACTCTAAACAACAACAACAACAATAACAACAACAACAACAACCCTAAATAACAACAACAACAACAACAATAACAACCACCCTAAATAACAACAAGAACAACAACAACCCTAAATAACAACAACAACAACAACAATAACAACAACCCTAAACAAACAACAACAACAACAACAACAATAACAATAAAAATAACAACAACAACAATAACAACAACAACAACCCTAAACAACAACAACAATAACAAAAGCAACAACAACCCTAAACAACAACAACAACAATAACCCTAAATAACAACAAGAACAAAAAAAACAACAACAATAACAACAACCACCTAAACAACAATTACAACAACAACAACAATAAGAACTACAAAAACAACCCTAAATAACAACAACAACAACAACAACCCTAAATAACAACAACTACAACAACCCTAAATAACAACAACAACTACAACAACAACAACAACAACAACAACCCTAAATAACAACAACAAATACAACAAAAACCCTAAATAACAACAGCAACCCTAGAAAACAACAACAACAACAACAACAACAACAACAACAACAACCCTAAACAACAGCAACAACAACAACAACAACAAACCTAAACAACAACAACAAACCTAAACAACAACAACAAACCTAAATAAAAACAACAACAACAACAACCTTAAATAAAAACAACAACAACAACATCAACAGCACTAACCAACAACAACAACAACGACAACAACAATAACAACAACAACAACAACAACCCTAAATAACAACAAGAACAACAACAACAAAAACCCTAAATAACAACAACAACCCTAAATAACAACAACAACAACAACAACAACCCTAAATAACAACAACAACAACAACAATAACAACAACCCTAAACAACAACAACAACAACAACAATAATAACAATAAAAACAACAACAATAACAATAACAACAACAACAATCCTAAACAACAACAACAATAACAACAGCAACAACAACTCTAAACAACAACAACAACAATAACAACAAGAACAACAACAACCCTAAATAACAACAACAACAACAACAATAACAACCACCCTAAATAACAACAAGAACAACAACAACCCTAAATAACAACAACAACAACAACAATAACAACAACCCTAAACAAACAACAACAACAACAACAACAATAACAATAAAAATAACAACAACAACAATAACAACAACAACAACCCTAAACAACAACAACAATAACAAAAGCAACAACAACCCTAAACAACAACAACAACAATAACCCTAAATAACAACAAGAACAAAAAAAACAACAACAATAACAACAACCACCTAAACAACAATTACAACAACAACAACAATAAGAACTACAAAAACAACCCTAAATAACAACAACAACAACAACAACCCTAAATAACAACAACAACAACAACCCTAAATAACAACAACAACTACAACAACAACAACAACAACAACCCTAAATAACAACAACAAATACAACAAAAACCCTAAATAACAACAGCAACCCTAGAAAACAACAACAACAACAACAACAACAACAACAACAACAACAACAACAACCCTAAACAACAGCAACAACAACAACAACAACAAACCTAAACAACAACAACAAACCTAAATAAAAACAACAACAACAACAACCTTAAATAAAAACAACAACAACAACATCAACAACACTAACCAACAACAACAACAACAACAACAACAACAATAACAACAACCACAACAACAACCCTAAATAACAACAAGAACAACAACAACAAAAACCCTAGAAAACAACAACAACAACAACAACAACAACCCTAAACAACATAAACAACAACAACCCTAAACAACAACAACAACAACAACAACAAACCTAAACAACAACAACAACAAACCTAAATAATAACAACAACAACAACAACCTTAAATAAAAACAACAACAACAACATCAACAACACTAACCAACAACAACAACAACGACAACAACAATAACAACAACAACAACAACAACCCTAAATAACAACAAGAACAACAACAACAAAAACCCTAAATAACAACAGCAACCCTAAATAACAACAACAACAACAACCTTAAATAACAACAAGAATAACAACAACCCTAAATAACAACAACAACAACAACAATAACAACAACCCTAAACAACAACAACAACAACAACAACAATAACAATAAAAACAACAACAATAACAATAACAACAACAACAACCCTAAACAACAACAACAATAACAACAGCAACAACAACTCTAAACAACAACAACAACAATAACAACAACAACAACAACCCTAAATAACAACAACAACAACAACAATAACAACCACCCTAAATAACAACAAGAACAACAACAACCCTAAATAACAACAACAACAACAACAATAACAACAACCCTAAACAAACAACAACAACAACAACAACAATAACAATAAAAATAACAACAACAACAATAACAACAACAACAACCCTAAACAACAACAACAATAACAAAAGCAACAACAACCCTAAACAACAACAACAACAATAACCCTAAATAACAACAAGAACAAAAAAAACAACAACAATAACAACAACCACCTAAACAACAATTACAACAACAACAACAATAAGAACTACAAAAACAACCCTAAATAACAACAACAACAACAACAACCCTAAATAACAACAACTACAACAACCCTAAATAACAACAACAACTACAACAACAACAACAACAACAACCCTAAATAACAACAACAAATACAACAAAAACCCTAAATAACAACAGCAACCCTAGAAAACAACAACAACAACAACAACAACAACAACAACAACAACAACAACCCTAAACAACAGCATCAACAACAACAACAACAACAAACCTAAACAACAACAACAAACCTAAATAAAAACAACAACAACAACAACCTTAAATAAAAACAACAACAACAACATCAACAACACTAACCAACAACAACAACAACAACAACAATAACAACAACCACAACAACAACCCTAAATAACAACAAGAACAACAACAACAAAAACCCTAGAAAACAACAACAACAACAACAACAACAACCCTAAACAACATAAACAACAACAACCCTAAACAACAACAACAACAACAACAACAAACCTAAACAACAAGAACAAACCTAAATAAAAACAACAACAACAACAACCTTAAATAAAAACAACAACAACAACATCAACAACAACAACAACATTAACAACAACCACAACAACAACCCTAAATAACAACAAGAACAACAACAACAAAAACCCTAAATAACAACAGCAACCCTAGAAAACAACAACAACAACAACAACAACAACAACCCTAAACAACAACAACAACAACAACAACAACAACAAACCTAAACAACAACAACAAACCTAAATAAAAACAACAACAACAACAACCTTAAATAAAAACAACAACAACAACATCAACAACACTAACCAACAACAACAACGACAACAAAAATAACAACAACAACAACAACAACCCTAAATAACAACAAGAACAACAACAACAAAAACCCTAAATAACAACAGCAACCCTAAATAACAACAACAACAACAACCTTAAATAACAACAAGAATAACAACAACCCTAAATAACAACAACAACAACAACAATAACAACAACCCTAAACAACAACAACAACAACAACAATAATAACAATAAAACAACAACAATAACAATAACAACAACAACAATCCTAAACAACAACAACAATAACAACAGCAACAACAACTCTAAACAACAACAACAACAATAACAACAACAACAACAACAACCCTAAATAACAACAACAACAACAACAACAATAACAACCACCCTAAATAACAACAAGAACAACAACAACCCTAAATAACAACAACAACAACAACAATAACAACAACCCTAAACAAACAACAACAACAACAACAACAATAACAATAAAAATAACAACAACAACAATAACAACAACAACAACCCTAAACAACAACAACAATAACAAAAGCAACAACAACCCTAAACAACAACAACAACAATAACCCTAAATAACAACAAGAACAAAAAAAACAACAACAATAACAACAACCACCTAAACAACAATTACAACAACAACAACAATAAGAACTACAAAAACAACCCTAAATAACAACAACAACAACAACAACCCTAAATAACAACAACTACAACAACCCTAAATAACAACAACAACTACAACAACAACAACAACAACAACAACCCTAAATAACAACAACAAATACAACAAAAACCCTAAATAACAACAGCAACCCTAGAAAACAACAACAACAACAACAACAACAACAACAACAACAACCCTAAACAACAGCAACAACAACAACAACAACAAACCTAAACAACAACAACAAACCTAAACAACAACAACAAACCTAAATAAAAACAACAACAACAACAACCTTAAATAAAAACAACAACAACAACATCAACAGCACTAACCAACAACAACAACAACGACAACAACAATAACAACAACAACAACAACAACAACCCTAAATAACAACAAGAACAACAACAACAAAAACCCTAAATAACAACAACAACCCTAAATAACAACAACAACAACAATCTTAAATTACAACAACCCTAAATAACAACAACAACAACAACAATAACAACAACCCTAAACAACAACAACAACAACAACAATAATAACAATAAAAACAACAACAATAACAATAACAACAACAACAATCCTAAACAACAACAACAATAACAACAGCAACAACAACTCTAAACAACAACAACAACAATAACAACAAGAACAACAACAACCCTAAATAACAACAACAACAACAACAATAACAACCACCCTAAATAACAACAAGAACAACAACAACCCTAAATAACAACAACAACAACAACAATAACAACAACCCTAAACAAACAACAACAACAACAACAACAATAACAATAAAAATAACAACAACAACAATAACAACAACAACAACCCTAAACAACAACAACAATAACAAAAGCAACAACAACCCCTAAACAACAACAACAACAATAACCCTAAATAACAACAAGAACAAAAAAAACAACAACAATAACAACAACCACCTAAACAACAATTACAACAACAACAACAATAAGAACTACAAAAACAACCCTAAATAACAACAACAACAACAACAACCCTAAATAACAACAACTACAACAACCCTAAATAACAACAACAACTACAACAACAACAACAACAACAACCCTAAATAACAACAACAAATACAACAAAAACCCTAAATAACAACAGCAACCCTAGAAAACAACAACAACAACAACAACAACAACAACAACAACCCTAAACAACAGCAACAACAACAACAACAACAAACCTAAACAACAACAACAAACCTAAATAAAAACAACAACAACAACAACCTTAAATAAAAACAACAACAACAACATCAACAACACTAACCAACAACAACAACAACAACAACAACAACAATAACAACAACCACAACAACTACCCTAAATAACAACAAGAACAACAACAACAAAAACCCTAGAAAACAACAACAACAACAACAACAACAACAACCCTAAACAACATAAACAACAACAACCCTAAACAACAACAACAACAACAACAACAAACCTAAACAACAACAACAACAAACCTAAATAAAAACAACAACAACAACAACCTTAAATAAAAACAACAACAACAACATCAACAACACTAACCAACAACAACAACAACGACAACAACAATAACAACAACAACAACAACAACCCTAAATAACAACAAGAACAACAACAACAAAAACCCTAAATAACAACAGCAACCCTAAATAACAACAACAACAACAACCTTAAATAACAACAAGAATAACAACAACCCTAAATAACAACAACAACAACAACAATAACAACAACCCTAAACAACAACAACAACAACAACAATAACAATAAAAACAACAACAATAACAATAACAACAACAACAACCCTAAACAACAACAACAATAACAACAGCAACAACAACTCTAAACAACAACAACAACAATAACAACAACAACAACAACCCTAAATAACAACAACAACAACAACAATAACAACCACCCTAAATAACAACAAGAACAACAACAACCCTAAATAACAACAACAACAACAACAATAACAACAACCCTAAACAAACAACAACAACAACAACAACAATAACAATAAAAATAACAACAACAACAATAACAACAACAACAACCCTAAACAACAACAACAATAACAAAAGCAACAACAACCCTAAACAACAACAACAACAATAACCCTAAATAACAACAAGAACAAAAAAAACAACAACAATAACAACAACCACCTAAACAACAATTACAACAACAACAACAATAAGAACTACAAAAACAACCCTAAATAACAACAACAACAACAACAACCCTAAATAACAACAACTACAACAACCCTAAATAACAACAACAACTACAACAACAACAACAACAACAACCCTAAATAACAACAACAAATACAACAAAAACCCTAAATAACAACAGCAACCCTAGAAAACAACAACAACAACAACAACAACAACAACAACAACAACCCTAAACAACAGCAACAACAACAACAACAACAAACCTAAACAACAACAACAAACCTAAACAACAACAACAAACCTAAATAAAAACAACAACAACAACAACCTTAAATAAAAACAACAACAACAACATCAACAGCACTAACCAACAACAACAACAACGACAACAACAATAACAACAACAACAACAACAACCCTAAATAACAACAAGAACAACAACAACAAAAACCCTAAATAACAACAACAACCCTAAATAACAACAACAACAACAATCTTAAATAACAACAACCCTAAATAACAACAACAACAACAACAATAACAACAACCCTAAACAACAACAACAACAACAACAATAATAACAATAAAAACAACAACAATAACAATAACAACAACAACAACCCTAAACAACAACAACAATAACAACAGCAACAACAACTCTAAACAACAACAACAACAATAACAACAAGAACAACAACAACCCTAAATAACAACAACAACAACAACAATAACAACCACCCTAAATAACAACAAGAACAACAACAACCCTAAATAACAACAACAACAACAACAATAACAACAACCCTAAACAAACAACAACAACAACAACAACAATAACAATAAAAATAACAACAACAACAATAACAACAACAACAACCCTAAACAACAACAACAATAACAAAAGCAACAACAACCCTAAACAACAACAACAACAATAACCCTAAATAACAACAAGAACAAAAAAAACAACAACAATAACAACAACCACCTAAACAACAATTACAACAACAACAACAATAAGAACTACAAAAACAACCCTAAATAACAACAACAACAACAACAACCCTAAATAACAACAACTACAACAACCCTAAATAACAACAACAACTACAACAACAACAACAACAACAACCCTAAATAACAACAACAAATACAACAAAAACCCTAAATAACAACAGCAACCCTAGAAAACAACAACAACAACAACAACAACAACAACAACAACAACAACAACCCTAAACAACAGCAACAACAACAACAACAACAAACCTAAACAACAACAACAAACCTAAATAAAAACAACAACAACAACAACCTTAAATAAAAACAACAACAACAACATCAACAACACTAACCAACAACAACAACAACAACAACAACAACAATAACAACAACCACAACAACAACCCTAAATAACAACAAGAACAACAACAACAAAAACCCTAGAAAACAACAACAACAACAACAACAACAACCCTAAACAACATAAACAACAACAACCCTAAACAACAACAACAACAACAACAACAAACCTAAACAACAACAACAACAAACCTAAATAATAACAACAACAACAACAACCTTAAATAAAAACAACAACAACAACATCAACAACACTAACCAACAACAACAACAACGACAACAACAATAACAACAACAACAACAACAACCCTAAATAACAACAAGAACAACAACAACAAAAACCCTAAATAACAACAGCAACCCTAAATAACAACAACAACAACAACCTTAAATAACAACAAGAATAACAACAACCCTAAATAACAACAACAACAACAACAATAACAACAACCCTAAACAACAACAACAACAACAACAACAATAACAATAAAAACAACAACAATAACAACAACAACAACAACAACCCTAAACAACAACAACAATAACAACAGCAACAACAACTCTAAACAACAACAACAACAATAACAACAACAACAACAACCCTAAATAACAACAACAACAACAACAATAACAACCACCCTAAATAACAACAAGAACAACAACAACCCTAAATAACAACAACAACAACAACAATAACAACAACCCTAAACAAACAACAACAACAACAACAACAATAACAATAAAAATAACAACAACAACAATAACAACAACAACAACCCTAAACAACAACAACAATAACAAAAGCAACAACAACCCTAAACAACAACAACAACAATAACCCTAAATAACAACAAGAACAAAAAAAACAACAACAATAACAACAACCACCTAAACAACAATTACAACAACAACAACAATAAGAACTACAAAAACAACCCTAAATAACAACAACAACAACAACAACCCTAAATAACAACAACTACAACAACCCTAAATAACAACAACAACTACAACAACAACAACAACAACAACCCTAAATAACAACAACAAATACAACAAAAACCCTAAATAACAACAGCAACCCTAGAAAACAACAACAACAACAACAACAACAACAACAACAACAACAACAACAACAACAACAACCCTAAACAACAGCATCAACAACAACAACAACAACAAACCTAAACAACAACAACAAACCTAAATAAAAACAACAACAACAACAACCTTAAATAAAAACAACAACAACAACATCAACAACACTAACCAACAACAACAACAACAACAACAATAACAACAACCACAACAACAACCCTAAATAACAACAAGAACAACAACAACAAAAACCCTAGAAAACAACAACAACAACAACAACAACAACCCTAAACAACATAAACAACAACAACCCTAAACAACAACAACAACAACAACAACAAACCTAAACAACAACAACAACAAACCTAAATAAAAACAACAACAACAACAACCTTAAATAAAAACAACAACAACAACATCAACAACACTAACCAACAACAACAACAACGACAACAACAATAACAACAACAACAACAACAACCCTAAATAACAACAAGAACAACAACAACAAAAACCCTAAATAACAACAGCAACCCTAAATAACAACAACAACAACAACCTTAAATAACAACAAGAATAACAACAACCCTAAATAACAACAACAACAACAACAATAACAACAACCCTAAACAACAAAAACAACAACAACAACAATAACAATAAAAACAACAACAATAACAATAACAACAACAACAACCCTAAACAACAACAACAATAACAACAGCAACAACAACTCTAAACAACAACAACAACAATAACAACAACAACAACAACCCTAAATAACAACAACAACAACAACAATAACAACCACCCTAAATAACAACAAGAACAACAACAACCCTAAATAACAACAACAACAACAACAATAACAACAACCCTAAACAAACAACAACAACAACAACAACAATAACAATAAAAATAAGAACAACAACAATAACAACAACAACAACCCTAAACAACAACAACAATAACAAAAGCAACAACAACCCTAAACAACAACAACAACAATAACCCTAAATAACAACAAGAACAAAAAAAACAACAACAATAACAACAACCACCTAAACAACAATTACAACAACAACAACAATAAGAACTACAAAAACAACCCTAAATAACAACAACAACAACAACCCTAAATAACAACAACAACAACAACCCTAAATAACAACAACAACTACAACAACAACAACAACCCTAAATAACAACAACAAATACAACAAAAACCCTAAATAACAACAACAACAACAACAACCCTAAACAACAGCAACAACAACAACAACAACAAACCTAAACAACAACAACAAACCTAAATAAAAACAACAACAACAATAACCTTAAATAAAAACAACAACAACAACATCAACAACACTAACCAACAACAACAACAACAACAACAACAATAACAACAACCACAACAACAACCCTAAATAACAACAAGAACAACAACAACAAAAACCCTAAATAACAACAGCAACCCAAGAAAACAACAACAACAACAACAACAACAACCCTAAACAACAACAACAACAACAACAAACCTAAACAACAACAACAACAAACCTAAATAAAAACAACAACAACAACAACCTTAAATAAAAACAACAACAACAACATCAACAGCACTAACCAACAACAACAACAACGACAACAACAATAACAACAACAACAACAACAACCCTAAATAACAACAAGAACAACAACAACAAAAACCCTAAATAACAACAGCAACCCTAAATAACAACAACAACAACAATCTTAAATAACAACAAGAATAACAACAACCCTAAATAACAACAACAACAACAACAATAACAACAACCCTAAACAACAACAACAACAACAACAATAATAACAATAAAAACAACAACAATAACAATAACAACAACAACAATCCTAAACAACAACAACAATAACAACAGCAACAACAACAACAACAATAACAACAACAACAACAACCCTAAATAACAACAACAACAACAACAATAACAACCACCCTAAATAACAACAAGAACAACAACAACCCTAAATAACAACAACAACAACAACAATAACAACAACCCTAAACAAACAACAACAACAACAACAACAATAACAATAAAAATAACAACAACAACAATAACAACAACAACAACCCTAAACAACAACAACAATAACAAAAGCAACAACAACCCTAAACAACAACAACAACAATAACCCTAAATAACAACAAGAACAAAAAAAACAACAACAATAACAACAACCACCTAAACAACAATTACAACAACAACAACAATAAGAACTACAAAAACAACCCTAAATAACAACAACAACAACAACCCTAAATAACAACAACTACAACAACCCTAAATAACAACAACAACTACAACAACAACAACAACAACCCTAAATAACAACAACAAATACAACAAAAACCCTAAATAACAACAACAACAACAACAACCCTAAACAACAGCAACAACAACAACAACAACAAACCTAAACAACAACAACAAACCTAAATAAAAAC
>OX359291.1:32691957-32704457 GCA_947179395.2 Pulicaria dysenterica
TAACCAACAACGACAACAACAACAACAACAACAACAACTATAACAACAACAACAACAACAACCCTAAACAACAACAACAACAACCCTAAATAACAACAACAAATACAACAAAAACCCTAAATAACAACAGCAACCCTAGAAAACAACAACAACAACAACAACAACAACAACAACCCTAAACAACAGCAACAACAACAACAACAACAAACCTAAACAACAACAACAAACCTAAATAAAAACAACAACAACAACAACCTTAAATAAAAACAACAACAACAACATCAACAACACTAACCAACAACAACAACAACAACAACAACAACAATAACAACAACCACAACAACAACCCTAAATAACAACAACAACAACAACAACAACAAAAACCCTAAATAACAACAGCAACCCTAGAAAACAACAACAACAACAACCCTAAACAACAACAACAACAAACCTAAACAACAACAACAACAAACCTAAATAAAAACAACAACAACAACAACCTTAAATAAAAACAACAACAACAACATCAACAACACTAACCAACAACAACAACCACGACAACAACAATAACAACAACAACAACAACAACCCTAAATAACAACAAGAACAACAACAACAAAAACCCTAAATAACAACAGCAACCCAAGAAAACAACAACAACAACAACAACAACAACCCTAAACAACAACAACAACAACAACAACAACAGCAAACCTAAACAACAACAACAACAAACCTAAATAAAAACAACAACAACAACAACCTTAAATAAAAACAACAACAACAACATCAACAGCACTAACCAACAACAACAACAACGACAACAACAATAACAACATAAACAACAACAACCCTAAATAACAACAAGAACAACAACAACAAAAACCCTAAATAACAACAGCAACCCTAAATAACAACAACAACAACAATCTTAAATAACAACAAGAATAACAACAACCCTAAATAACAACAACAACAACAACAATAACAACAACCCTAAACAACAACAACAACAACAACAATAATAACAATAAAAACAACAACAATAACAATAACAACAACAACAATCCTAAACAACAACAACAATAACAACAGCAACAACAACTCTAAACAACAACAACAACAATAACAACAACAACAACAACCCTAAATAACAACAACAACAACAACAATAACAACCACCCTAAATAACAACAAGAACAACAACAACCCTAAATAACAACAACAACAACAACAATAACAACAACCCTAAACAAACAACAACAACAACAACAACAATAACAATAAAAATAACAACAACAACAATAACAACAACAACAACCCTAAACAACAACAACAATAACAAAAGCTACAACAACCCTAAACAACAACAACAACAATAACCCTAAATAACAACAAGAACAAAAAAAACAACAACAATAACAACAACCACCTAAACAACAATTACAACAACAACAACAATAAGAACTACAAAAACAACCCTAAATAACAACAACAACAACAACCCTAAATAACAACAACAACAACAACCCTAAATAACAACAACAACTACTACAACAACAACAACAACAACAACCCTAAATAACAACAACAAATACAACAAAAACCCTAAATAACAACAGCAACCCTAGAAAACAACAACAACAACAACAACAAACCTAAACAACAACAACAAACCTAAATAAAAACAACAACAACAACAACCTTAAATAAAAACAACAACAACAACATCAACAACACTAACCAACAACAACAACAACAACAACAACAATAACAACAACCACAACAACAACCCTAAATAACAACAAGAACAACAACAACAAAAACCCTAAATAACAACAGCAACCCAAGAAAACAACAACAACAACAACAACAACCCTAAACAACAACAACAACAACCCTAAACAACAACAACAACAACAAACCTAAACAACAACAACAACAAACCTAAATAAAAACAACAACAACAACAACCTTAAATAAAAACAACAACAACAACATCAACAGCACTAACCAACAACAACAACAACGACAACAACAATAACAACAACAACAACAACAACCCTAAATAACAACAAGAACAACAACAACAAAAACCCTAAATAACAACAGCAACCCTAAATAACAACAACAACAACAATCTTAAATAACAACAAGAATAACAACAACCCTAAATAACAACAACAACAACAACAATAACAACAACCCTAAACAACAACAACAACAATAATAACAATAAAAACAACAACAATAACAATAACAACAACAACAATCCTAAACAACAACAACAATAACAACAGCAACAACAACTCTAAACAACAACAACAACAATAACAACAACAACAACAACCCTAAATAGCAACAACAACAACAACAATAACAACCACCCTAAATAACAACAAGAACAACAACAACCCTAAATAACAACAACAACAACAACAATAACAACAACCCTAAACAAACAACAACAACAACAACAACAATAACAATAAAAATAACAACAACAACAATAACAAGAACAACAACCCTAAACAACAACAACAATAACAAAAGCAACAACAACCCTAAACAACAACAACAACAATAACCCTAAATAACAACAAGAACAAAAAAAACAACAACAATAACAACAACCACCTAAACAACAATTACAACAACAACAACAATAAGAACTACAAAAACAACCCTAAATAACAACAACAACAACAACCCTAAATAACAACAACTACAACAACCCTAAATAACAACAACAACTACTAGAACAACAACAACAACAACAACCCTAAATAACAACAACAAATACAACAAAAACCCTAAATAACAACAGCAACCCTAGAAAACAACAACAACAACAACAACAACAACAACAACAACAACCCTAAACAACAGCAACAACAACAACAACAACAACAAACCTAAACAACAACAACAAACCTAAATAAAAACAACAACAACAACAACCTTAAATAAAAACAACAACAACAACATCAACAACACTAACCAACAACAACAACAACAACAACAACAATAACAACAACCACAACAACAACCCTAAATAACAACAAGAACAACAACAACAAAAACCCTAAATAACAACAGCAACCCAAGAAAACAACAACAACAACAACAACAACAACCCTAAACAACAACAACAACAACAACAACAACAACAAACCTAAACAACAACAACAACAAACCTAAATAACAACAACAACAACAACAACCTTAAATAAAAACAACAACAACAACATCAACAGCACTAACCAACAACAACAACAACGACAACAACAATAACAACAACAACAACAACAACCCTAAATAACAACAAGAACAACAACAACAAAAACCCTAAATAACAACAGCAACCCTAAATAACAACAACAACAACAATCTTAAATAACAACAAGAATAACAACAACCCTAAATAACAACAACAACAACAACAATAACAACAACCCTAAACAACAACAACAACAACAACAATAATAACAATAAAAACAACAACAATAACAATAACAACAACAACAATCCTAAACAACAACAACAATAACAACAGCAACAACAACTCTAAACAACAACAACAACAATAACAACAACAACAACAACCCTAAATAACAACAACAACAACAACAATAACAACCACCCTAAATAACAACAAGAACATCAACAACCCTAAATAACAACAACAACAACAACAATAACAACAACCCTAAACAAACAACAACAACAACAACAACAATAACAATAAAAATAACAACAACAACAATAACAACAACAACAACCCTAAACAACAACAACAATAACAAAAGCAACAACAACCCTAAACAACAACAACAACAATAACCCTAAATAACAACAAGAACAAAAAAAACAACAACAATAACAACAACCACCTAAACAACAATTACAACAACAACAACAATAAGAACTACAAAAACAACCCTAAATAACAACAACAACAACAACCCTAAATAACAACAACTACAACAACCCTAAATAACAACAACAACTACTACAACAACAACAACAACAACAACCCTAAATAACAACAACAAATACAATAAAAATCCTAAATAACAACAGCAACCCTAGAAAACAACAACAACAACAACAACAACCCTAAACAACAGCAACAACAACAACAACAACAAACCTAAACAACAACAACAAACCTAAATAAAAACAACAACAACAACAACCTTAAATAAAAACAACAACAACAACATCAACAACACTAACCAACAACAACAACAACAACAACAACAATAACAACAACCACAACAACAACCCTAAATAACAACAAGAACAACAACAAAAAAACCCTAAATAACAACAGCAACCCAAGAAAACAACAACAACAACAACAACCCTAAACAACAACAACAACAACAACAACAACAACAAACCTAAACAACAACAACAACAAACCTAAATAAAAACAACAACAACAACAACCTTAAATAAAAACAACAACAACAACATCAACAGCACTAACCAACAACAACAACAACGACAACAACAATAACAACAACAACAACAACAACCCTAAATAACAACAAGAACAACAACAACAAAAACCCTAAATAACAACAGCAACCCTAAATAACAACAACAACAACAATCTTAAATAACAACAAGAATAACAACAACCCTAAATAACAACAACAACAACAACAATAACAACAACCCTAAACAACAACAACAACAACAACAATAATAACAATAAAAACAACAACAATAACAATAACAACAACAACAATCCTAAACAACAACAACAATAACAACAGCAACAACAACTCTAAACAACAACAACAACAATAACAACAACAACAACAACCCTAAATAACAACAACAACAACAACAATAACAACCACCCTAAATAACAACAAGAACAACAACAACCCTAAATAACAACAACAACAACAACAATAACAACAACCCTAAACAAACAACAACAACAACAACAACAATAACAATAAAAATAACAACAACAACAACCCTAAACAACAACAACAATAACCAAAGCAACAACAACCCTAAACAACAACAACAACAATAACCCTAAATAACAACAAGAACAAAAAAAACAACAACAATAACAACAACCACCTAAACAACAATTACAACAACAACAACAATAAGAACTACAAAAACAACCCTAAATAACAACAACAACAACAACCCTAAATAACAACTACAACAACCCTAAATAACAACAACAACTACTACAACAACAACAACAACAACAACCCTAAATAACAACAACAAATACAACAAAAACCCTAAATAACAACAGCAACCCTAGAAAACAACAACAACAACAACAACAACAACAACAACAACCCTAAACAACAACAACAACAACAACAACAACAAACCTAAACAACAAGAACAAACCTAAATAAAAACAACATCAACAACAACCTTAAATAAAAACAACAACAACAACATCAACAACACTAACCAACAACAATAACAACAACAACAACATTAACAACAACCACAACAACAACCCTAAATAACAACAAGAACAACAACAACAAAAACCCTAAATAACAACAGCAACCCTAGAAAACAACAACAACAACAACAACAACAACCCTAAACAACAACAAAAACCAACAACAACAACAACAAACCTAAACAACAACAACAACAAACCTAAATAAAAACAACAACAACAACAACCTTAAATAAAAACAACAACAACAACATCAACAACACTAACCAACAACAACAACGACAACAAAAATAACAACAACAACAACAACCCTAAATAACAACAAGAACAACAACAACAAAAACCCTAAATAACAACAGCAACCCTAGAAAACAACAACAACAACAACAACAACAACAACAACCCTAAACAACAGCAACAACAACAACAACAACAAACCTAAACAACAACAACAAACCTAAATAAAAACAACAACAACAACAACCTTAAATAAAAACAACAACAACAACATCAACAACACTAACCAACAACAACAACAACAACAACAACAACAACCACAACAACAACCCTAAATAACAACAAGAACAACAACAACAAAAACCCTAAATAACAACAGCAACCCTAGAAAACAACAACAACAACAACCCTAAACAACAACAACAACAAACCTAAACAACAACAACAACAAACCTAAATAAAAACAACAACAACAACAACCTTAAATAAAAACAACAACAACAACATCAACAACACTAACCAACAACAACAACAACGACAACAACAATAACAACAACAACAACAACAACCCTAAATAACAACAAGAACAACAACAACAACAACAAAAACCCTAAATAACAACAGCAACCCAAGAAAACAACAACAACAACCCTAAACAACAACAACAACAACAACAACAACAAACCTAAACAACAACAACAACAAACCTAAATAAAAACAACAACAACAACAACCTTAAATAAAAACAACAACAACAACATCAACAGCACTAACCAACAACAACAACAACGACAACAACAATAACAACAACAACAACAACAACCCTAAATAACAACAAGAACAACAACAACAAAAACCCTAAATAACAACAGCAACCCTAAATAACAACAACAACAACAATCTTAAATAACAACAAGAATAACAACAACCCTAAATAACAACAACAACAACAACAATAACAACAACCCTAAACAACAACAACAACAACAACAATAATAACAATAAAAACAACAACAATAACAATAACAACAACAACAATCCTAAACAACAACAACAATAACAACAGCAACAACAACTCTAAAAACAACAACAACAATAACAACAACAACAACAACCCTAAATAACAACAACAACAACAACAATAACAACCACCCTAAATAACAACAAGAACAACAACAACCCTAAATAACAACAACAACAACAACAATAACAACAACCCTAAACAAACAACAACAACAACAACAACAATAACAATAAAAATAACAACAACAACAATAACAACAACAACAACCCTAAACAACAACAACAATAACAAAAGCAACAACAACCCTAAACAACAACAACAACAATAACCCTAAATAACAACAAGAACAAAAAAAACAACAACAATAACAACAACCACCTAAACAACAATTACAACAACAACAACAATAAGAACTATAAAAACAACCCTAAATAACAACAACAACAACAACCCTAAATAACAACAACTACAACAACCCTAAATAACAACAACAACTACTACAACAACAACAACAACAACAACCCTAAATAACAACAACAAATACAACAAAAACCCTAAATAACAACAGCAACCCTAGAAAACAACAACAACAACAACAACAACAACAACCCTAAACAACAGCAACAACAACAACAACAACAAACCTAAACAACAAGAACAAACCTAAATAAAAACAACAACAACAACAACCTTAAATAAAAACAACAACAACAACATCAACAACACTAACCAACAACAACAACAACAACAACAACAACATTAACAACAACCACAACAACAACCCTAAATAACAACAAGAACAACAACAACAAAAACCCTAAATAACAACAGCAACCCTAGAAAACAACAACAACAACAACAACAACAACCCTAAACAACAACAACAACAACAACAACAACAACAAACCTAAATAAAAACAACAACAACAACAACCTTAAATAAAAACAACAACAACAACATCAACAACACTAACCAACAACAACAACGACAACAAAAATAACAACAACAACAACAACAACCCTAAATAACAACAAGAACAACAACAACAAAAACCCTAAATAACAACAGCAACCCTAGTAAACAACAACAACAACAACAACAACCCTAAACAACAGCAACAACAACAACAACAACAAACCTAAACAACAACAACAAACCTAAATAAAAACAACAACAACAACAACCGTAAATAAAAACAACAACAACAACATCAACAACACTAACCAACAACAACAACAACAACAACAACAACAACCACAACAACAACCCTAAATAACAACAAGAACAACAACAACAAAAACCCTAAATAACAACAGCAACCCTAGAAAACAACAACAACAACAACCCTAAACAACAACAACAACAAACCTAAACAACAACAACAACAAACCTAAATAAAAACAACAACAACAACAACCTTAAATAAAAACAACAACAACAACATCAACAACACTAACCAACAACAACAACAACGACAACAACAATAACAACAACAACAACAACAACCCTAAATAACAACAAGAACAACAACAACAACAACAAAAACCCTAAATAACAACAGCAACCCAAGAAAACAACAACAACAACAACAACAACAACAACAACCCTAAACAACAACAACAACAACAACAACAACAACAACAAACCTAAACAACAACAACAACAAACCTAAATAAAAACAACAACAACAACAACCTTAAATAAAAACAACAACAACAACATCAACAGCACTAACCAACAACAACAACAACGACAACAACAATAACAACAACAACAACAACAACCCTAAATAACAACAAGAACAACAACAACAAAAACCCTAAATAACAACAGCAACTCTAAATAACAACAACAACAACAATCTTAAATAACAACAAGAATAACAACAACCCTAAATAACAACAACAACAACAACAATAACAACAACCCTAAACAACAACAACAACAACAACAATAATAACAATAAAAACAACAACAATAACAATAACAACAACAACAATCCTAAACAACAACAACAATAACAACAGCAACAACAACTCTAAACAACAACAACAACAATAACAACAACAACAACAACCCTAAATAACAACAACAACAACAACAATAACAACCACCCTAAATAACAACAAGAACAACAACAACCCTAAATAACAACAACAACAACAACAATAACAACAACCCTAAACAAACAACAACAACAACAACAACAATAACAATAAAAATAACAACAACAACAATAACAACTACAACAACCCTAAACAACAACAACAATAACAAAAGCAACAACAACCCTAAACAACAACAACAACAATAACCCTAAATAACAACAAGAACAAAAAAAACAACAACAATAACAACAACCACCTAAACAACAATTACAACAACAACAACAATAAGAACTACAAAAACAACTCTAAATAACAACAACAACAACAACCCTAAATAACAACAACTACAACAACCCTAAATAACAACAACAACTACTACAACAACAACAACAACAACAACCTAAATAACAACAACAAATACAACAAAAACCCTAAATAACAACAGCAACCCTAGAAAACAACAACAACAACAACAACAACAACAACCCTAAACAACAGCAACAACAACAACAACAACAACAAACCTAAACAACAAGAACAAACCTAAATAAAAACAACAACAACAACAACCTTAAATAAAAACAACAACAACAACATCAACAACACTAACCAACAACAACAACAACAACAACAACATTAACAACAACCACAACAACAACCCTAAATAACAACAAGAACAACAACAACAAAAACCCTAAATAACAACAGCAACCCTAGAAAACAACAACAACAACAACAACAACAACCCTAAACAACAACAACAACAACAACAACAACAACAAACCTAAATAAAAACAACAACAACAACAACCTTAAATAAAAACAACAACAACAACATCAACAACACTAACCAACAACAACAACGACAACAAAAATAACAACAACAACAACAACAACCCTAAATAACAACAAGAACAACAACAACAAAAACCCTAAATAACAACAGCAACCCTAGTAAACAACAACAACAACAACAACAACAACCCTAAACAACAGCAACAACAACAACAACAACAAAACTAAACAACAACAACAAACCTAAATAAAAACAACAACAACAACAACCTTAAATAAAAACAACAACAACAACATCAACAACACTAACCAACAACAACAACAACAACAACAACAACAACCACAACAACAACCCTAAATAACAACAAGAACAACAACAACAAAAACCCTAAATAACAACAGCAACCCTAGAAAACAACAACAACAACAACCCTAAACAACAACAACAACAAACCTAAACAACAACAACAACAAACCTAAATAAAAACAACAACAACAACAACCTTAAATAAAAACAACAACAACAACATCAACAACACTAACCAACAACAACAACAACGACAACAACAATAACAACAACAACAACAACAACCCTAAATAACAACAAGAACAACAACAACAACAACAAAAACCCTAAATAACAACAGCAACCCAAGAAAACAACAACAACAACAACAACAACAACCCTAAACAACAACAACAACAACAACAACAACAACAACAAACCTAAACAACAACAACAACAAACCTAAATAAAAACAACAACAACAACAACCTTAAATAAAAACAACAACAACAACATCAACAGCACTAACCAACAACAACAACAACGACAACAACAATAACAACAACAACAACAACAACCCTAAATAACAACAACAAAAACCCTAAATAACAACAACAACTCTAAATAACAACAACAACAACAATCTTAAATAACAACAAGAATAACAACAACCCTAAATAACAACAACAACAACAACAATAACAACAACCCTAAACAACAACAACAACAACAACAATAATAACAATAAAAACAACAACAATAACAATAACAACAACAACAATCCTAAACAACAACAACAATAACAACAGCAACAACAACTCTAAACAACAACAACAACAATAACAACAACAACAACAACCCTAAATAACAACAACAACAACAACAATAACAACCACCCTAAATAACAACAAGAACAACAACAACCCTAAATAACAACAACAACAACAACAATAACAACAACCCTAAACAAACAACAACAACAACAACAACAATAACAATAAAAATAACAACAACAACAATAACAACTACAACAACCCTAAACAACAACAACAATAACAAAAGCAACAACAACCCTAAACAACAACAACAACAATAACCCTAAATAACAACAAGAACAAAAAAAACAACAACAATAACAACAACCACCTAAACAACAATTACAACAACAACAACAATAAGAACTACAAAAACAACTCTAAATAACAACAACAACAACAACCCTAAATAACAACAACTACAACAACCCTAAATAACAACAACAACTACTACAACAACAACAACAACAACAACCTAAATAACAACAACAAATACAACAAAAACCCTAAATAACAACAGCAACCCTAGAAAACAACAACAACAACAACAACAACAACAACCCTAAACAACAGCAACAACAACAACAACAACAAACCTAAACAACAAGAACAAACCTAAATAAAAACAACAACAACAACAACCTTAAATAAAAACAACAACAACAACATCAACAACACTAACCAACAACAACAACAACAACAACAACATTAACAACAACCACAACAACAACCCTAAATAACAACAAGAACAACAACAACAAAAACCCTAAATAACAACAGCAACCCTAGAAAACAACAACAACAACAACAACAACAACCCTAAACAACAACAACAACAACAACAACAACAACAAACCTAAATAAAAACAACAACAACAACAACCTTAAATAAAAACAACAACAACAACATCAACAACACTAACCAACAACAACAACGACAACAAAAATAACAACAACAACAACAACAACCCTAAATAACAACAAGAACAACAACAACAAAAACCCTAAATAACAACAGCAACCCTAGTAAACAACAACAACAACAACAACAACAACCCTAAACAACAGCAACAACAACAACAACAACAAACCTAAACAACAACAACAAACCTAAATAAAAACAACAACAACAACAACCTTAAATAAAAACAACAACAACAACATCAACAACACTAACCAACAACAACAACAACAACAACAACAACAACCACAACAGCAACCCTAAATAACAACAAGAACAACAACAACAAAAACCCTAAATAACAACAGCAACCCTAGAAAACAACAACAACAACAACCCTAAACAACAACAACAACAAACCTAAACAACAACAACAACAAACCTAAATAAAAACAACAACAACAACAACCTTAAATAAAAACAACAACAACAACATCAACAACACTAACCAACAACAACAACAACGACAACAACAATAACAACAACAACAACAACAACCCTAAATAACAACAAGAACAACAACAACAACAACAAAAACCCTAAATAACAACAGCAACCCAAGAAAACAACAACAACAACAACAACAACAACCCTAAACAACAACAACAACAACAACAACAACAACTACAAACCTAAACAACAACAACAACAAACCTAAATAAAAACAACAACAACAACAACCTTAAATAAAAACAACAACAACAACATCAACAGCACTAACCAACAACAACAACAACGACAACAACAATAACAACAACAACAACAACAACCCTAAATAACAACAACAACAACCCTAAATAACAACAGCAACT
>OX359291.1:32729457-32731957 GCA_947179395.2 Pulicaria dysenterica
AGAAAACAACAACAACAACAACAACAACAACCTTAAACAACAGCAACAACAACAACAACAACAAACCTAAACAACAAGAACAAACCTAAATAAAAACAACAACAACAACAACCTTAAATAAAAACAACAACAACAACATCAACAACACTAACCAACAACAACAACAACAACAACAACATTAACAACAACCACAACAACAACCCTAAATAACAACAAGAACAACAACAACAAAAACCCTAAATAACAACAGCAACCCTAGAAAACAACAACAACAACAACAACAACAACCCTAAACAACAACAACAACAACAACAACAACAACAAACCTAAACATCAACAACAACAAACCTAAATAAAAACAACAACAACAACAACCTTAAATAAAAACAACAACAACAACATCAACAACACTAACCAACAACAACAACGACAACAAAAATAACAACAACAACAACAACAACCCTAAATAACAACAAGAACAACAACAACAAAAACCCTAAATAACAACAGCAACCCTAGAAAACAACAACAACAACAACAACAACAACAACAACCCTAAACAACAGCAACAACAACAACAACAACAAACCTAAACAACAACAACAAACCTAAATAAAAACAACAACAACAACAACCTTAAATAAAAACAACAACAACAACATCAACAACACTAACCAACAACAACAACAACAACAACAACAACCACAACAACAACCCTAAATAACAACAAGAACAACAACAACAAAAACCCTAAATAACAACAGCAACCCTAGAAAACAACAACAACAACAACCCTAAACAACAACAACAACAAACCTAAAAAACAACAACAACAAACCTAAATAAAAACAACAACAACAACAACCTTAAATAAAAACAACAACAACAACATCAACAACACTAACCAACAACAACAACAACGACAACAACAATAACAACAACAACAACAACAACCCTAAATAACAACAAGAACAACAACAACAACAACAAAAACCCTAAATAACAACAGCAACCCAAGAAAACAACAACAACAACAACAACAACAACCCTAAACAACAACAACAACAACAACAACAACAACAACAAACCTAAACAACAACAACAACAAACCTAAATAAAAACAACAACAACAACAACCTTAAATAAAAACAACAACAACAACATCAACAGCACTAACCAACAACAACAACAACGACAACAACAATAACAACAACAACAACAACAACCCTAAATAACAACAAGAACAACAACAACAAAAACCCTAAATAACAACAACAACAACAATCTTAAATAACAACAAGAATAACAACAACCCTAAATAACAACAACAATAACAACAACCCTAAACAACAACAACAACAACAACAACAATAATAACAATAAAAACAACAACAATAACAATAACAACAACAACAATCCTAAACAACAACAACAATAACAACAGCAACAACAACTCTAAACAACAACAACAACAATAACAACAACAACAACAACCCTAAATAACAACAACAACAACAACAATAACAACCACCCTAAATAACAACAAGAACAACAACAACCCTAAATAACAACAACAACAACAACAATAACAACAACCCTAAACAAACAACAACAACAACAACAACAATAACAATAAAAATAACAACAACAACAATAACAACAACAACAACCCTAAACAAAACAACAATAACAAAAGCAACAACAACCCTAAACAACAACAACAACAATAACCCTAAATAACAACAAGAACAAAAAAAACAACAACAATAACAACAACCACCTAAACAACAATTACAACAACAACAACAATAAGAAAACTACAAAAACAACCCTAAATAACAACAACAACAACAACCCTAAATAACAACAACTACAACAACCCTAAATAACAACAACAACAACAACAACAACAACAACAACAACAACCCTAAATAACAACAACAAATACAACAAAAACCCTAAATAACAACAGCAACCCTAGAAAACAACAACAACAACAACAACAACAACAACAACAACAACCCTAAACAACAGCAACAACAACAACAACAAACCTAAACAACAACAACAAACCTAAATAAAAACAACAACAACAACAACCTTAAATAAAAACAACAACAACAACATCAACAACACTAACCAACAACAACAACAACAACAACAACAATAACAACAACCACAACAACAACCCTAAATAACAACAAGAACAACAACAACAAAAACCCTAAATAACAACAGCAACCCAAGAAAACAACAACAACAACAACAACAACAACCCTAAACAACAACAACAACAACAACAACAACAACAAACCTAAACAACAACAACAACAAACCTAAATAAAAACAACAACAACAACATCAACAGCACTAACCAACAACAACAACAACGACAACAACAATAACAACAACAACAACAACAACCCTAAATAACAACAAGAACAACAACAACAAAAACCCTAAATAACAACAGCAGCCCTAAATAACAACAACAACAACA
>OX359291.1:32739457-32741957 GCA_947179395.2 Pulicaria dysenterica
ACAACAACAACAACCCTAAATAACAACAACTACAACAACCCTAAATAACAACAACAACTACTACAACAACAACAACAACAACAACCCTAAATAACAACAACAAATACAACAAAAACCCTAAATAACAACAGCAACCCTAGAAAACAACAACAACAACAACAACAACAACAACAACCCTAAACAACAGCAACAACAACAACAACAAACCTAAACAACAACAACAAACCTAAATAAAAACAACAACAACAACAACCTTAAATAAAAACAACAACAACAACATCAACAACACTAACCAACAACAACAACAACAACAACAACAATAACAACAACCACAACAACAACCCTAAATAACAACAAGAACAACAACAACAAAAACCCTAAATAACAACAGCAACCCAAGAAAACAACAACAACAACAACAACAACAACCCTAAACAACAACAACAACAACAACAACAACAAACCTAAACAACAACAACAACAAACCTAAATAAAAACAACAACAACAACAACCTTAAATAAAAACAACAACAACAACATCAACAGCACTAACCAACAACAACAACAACGACAACAACAATAACAACAACAACAACAACAACCCTAAATAACAACAAGAACAACAACAACAAAAACCCTAAATAACAACAGCAACCCTAAATAACAACAACAACAACAATCTTAAATAACAACAAGAATAACAACAACCCTAAATAACAACAACAACAACAACAATAACAACAACCCTAAACAACAACAACAACAACAACAATAATAACAATAAAAACAACAACAATAACAATAACAACAACAACAATCCTAAACAACAACAACAATAACAACAGCAACAACAACTCTAAACAACAACAACAACAATAACAACAACAACAACAACCCTAAATAACAACAACAACAACAACAATAACAACCACCCTAAATAACAACAAGAACAACAACAACCCTAAATAACAACAACAACAACAATAACAACAACCCTAAACAAACAACAACAACAACAACAACAATAACAATAAAAATAACAACAACAATAACAACAACAACAACCCTAAACAACCAACAACAATAACAAAAGCAACAACAACCCTAAACAACAACAACAACAATAACCCTCAATAACAACAAGAACAAAAAAAACAACAACAATAACAACAACCACCTAAACAACAATTAAAACAACAACAACAATAAGAACTACAAAAACAACCCTAAATAACAACAACAACAACAACCCTAAATAACAACAACTACAACAACCCTAAATAACAACAACAACTACTACAACAACAACAACAACAACAACCCTAAATAACAACAACAAATACAACAAAAACCCTAAATAACAACAGCAACCCTAGAAAACAACAACAACAACAACAACAACAACAACAACAACCCTAAACAACAGCAACAACAACAACAACAACAAACCTAAACAACAAGAACAAACCTAAATAAAAACAACAACAACAACAACCTTAAATAAAAACAACAACAACAACATCAACAACACTAACCAACAACAACAACAACAACAACAACATTAACAATAACCACAACAACAACCCTAAATAACAACAAGAACAACAACAACAAAAACCTTAAATAACAACAGCAACCCTAGAAAACAACAACAACAACAACAACAACAACCCTAAACAACAACAACAACAACAACAACAACAACAAACCTAAACAACAACAACAACAAACCTAAATAAAAACAACAACAACAACAACCTTAAATAAAAACAACAACAACAACATCAACAACACTAACCAACAACAACAACGACAACAAAAATAACAACAACAACAACAACAACCCTAAATAACAACAAGAACAACAACAACAAAAACCCTAAATAACAACAGCAACCCTAAATAACAACAACAACAACAACCTTAAATAACAACAAGAATAACAACAACCCTAAATAACAACAACAACAATAACAACAACCCTAAACAACAACAACAACAACAACAACAATAACAATAAAAACAACAACAATAACAATAACAACAACAACAACCCTAAACAACAACAACAATAACAACAGCAACAACAACTCTAAACAACAACAACAACAATAACAACAACAACAACAATAACAACAACAACAACAACCCAAAATAACAACAACAACAACAACAATAACAACCACCCTAAATAACAACAAGAACAACAACAACCCTAAATAACAACAACAACAACAACAATAACAACAACCCTAAACAACAACAACAACAACAACAACAACAATAACAATAAAAATAACAACAACAATAACAACAACAACAACCCTAAACAACAACAACAATAACAAAAGCAACAACAACCCTAAACAACAACAACAACAATAACCCCCTAAATAACAACAAGAACAAAAAAAACAACAACAATAACAACAACCACCTAAACAACAATTACAACAACAACAACAATAAGAACTACAAAAACAACCCTAAATAACAACAA
>OX359291.1:32746957-32761957 GCA_947179395.2 Pulicaria dysenterica
ATAACAACAGCAACCCTAGAAAACAACAACAACAACAACAACAACCCTAAACAACAGCAACAACAACAACAACAACAAACCTAAACAACAACAACAAACAACCTTAAATAAAAACAACAACAACAACATCAACAACACTAACCAACAACAACAACAACCACAACAACAACCCTAAATAACAACAAGAACAACAACAACAAAAACCCTAAATAACAACAGCAACCCTAGAAAACAACAACAACAATAACCCTAAACAACAACAACAACAAACCTAAACAACAACAACAACAAACCTAAATAAAAACAACAACAACAACAACCTTAAATAAAAACAACAACAACAACATCAACAACACTAACCAACAACAACAACAACGACAACAACAATACCAACAACAACAACAACAACCCTAAATAACAACAAGAACAACAAGAACAACAACAAAAACCCTAAATAACAACAGCAACCCAAGAAAACAACAACAACAACAACAACAACAACCCTAAACAACAACAACAACAACAACAACAACAACAACAAACCTAAACAACAACAACAACAAACCTAAATAAAAACAACAACAACAACAACCTTAAATAAAAACAACAACAACAACATCAACAGCACTAACCAACAACAACAACAACGACAACAACAATAACGACAACAACAACAACAACCCTAAATAACAACAAGAACAACAACAACAAAAACCCTAAATAACAACAGCAACCCTAAATAACAACAACAACAACAATCTTAAATAACAACAAGAATAACAACAACCCTAAATAACAACAACAACAACAACAATAACAACAACCCTAAACAACAACAACAACAACAACAATAATAACAATAAAAACAACAACAATAACAATAACAACAACAACAATCCTAAACAACAACAACAATAACAACATCAACAACAACTCTAAACAACAACAACAACAATAACAACAACAACAACAACCCTAAATAACAACAACAACAACAACAATAACAACCACCCTAAATAACAACAAGAACAACAACAACCCTAAATAACAACAACAACAACAACAATAACAACAACAACAACAACCCTAAACAACAGCAACAACAACAACAACAACAACAATAACAATAAAAATAACAACAACAACAATAACAACAACAACAACCCTAAACAACAACAACAATAACAAAAGCAACAACAACCCTAAACAATAACAACAACAACAACCCTAAATAACAACAAGAACAAAAAAAACAACAACAATAACAACAACCACCTAAACAACAATTACAACAACAACAACAATAAGAACTACAAAAACAACCCTAAATAACAACAACAACAACAACCCTAAATAACAACAACTACAACAACCCTAAATAACAACAACAACTACTACAACAACAACAACAACAACAACCCTAAATAACAACAACAAATACAACAAAAACCCTAAATAACAACAGCAACCCTAGAAAACAACAACAACAACAACAACAACAACAACCCTAAACAACAACAACAACAACAACAACAACAAACCTAAACAACAACAACAAACCTAAATAAAAACAACAACAACAACAACCCTAAATAACAACAACAACAACAACATCAACAACACTAACCAACAACAACAACAACAACAACAACAACAATAACAACAACAACAACAACAACCCTAAATAACAACAAGAACAACAACAACAAAAACCCTAAATAACAACAGCAACCCAAGAAAACAACAACAACAACAACAACAACAACCCTAAACAACAACAACAACAACAACAACAACAACAAACCTAAACAACAACAACAACAAACCTAAATAAAAACAACAACAACAACAACCTTAAATAAAAACAACAACAACAACATCAACAGCACTAACCAACAACAACAACAACGACAACAACAATAACAACAACAACAACAACAACCCTAAATAACAACAAGAACAACAACAACAAAAACCCTAAATAACAACAGCAACCCTAAATAACAACAACAACAACAATCTTAAATAACAACAAGAATAACAACAACCCTAAATAACAACAACAACAACAACAATAACAACAACCCTAAACAACAACAACAATAATAACAATAAAAACAACAACAATAACAATAACAACAACAACAATCCTAAACAACAACAACAATAACAAAGCAACAACAACTCTAAACAACAACAACAACAATAACAACAACAACAACAACCCTAAATAACAACAACAACAACAACAATAACAACCACCCTAAATAACAACAACAACAACAACAATAACAACAACCCTAAACAAACAACAACAACAACAACAACAATAACAATAAAAATAACAACAACAATAACAACAACAACAACCCTAAACAACAACAACAATAACAAAAGCAACAACAACCCTAAACAACAACAACAACAATAACCCAAAATAACAACAAGAACAAAAAAAACAACAACAATAACAACAACCACCTAAACAACAATTACAACAACAACAACAATAAGAACTACAAAAACAACCCTAAATAACAACAACAACAACAACCCTAAATAACAACAACTACAACAACCCTAAATAACAACAACAACTACTACAACAACAACAACAACAACAACCCTAAATAACAACAACAAATACAACAAAAACCCTAAATAACAACAGCAACCCTAGAAAACAACAACAACAACAACAACAACAACAACAACAACAACCCTAAACAACAGCAACAACAACAACAACAAACCTAAACAACAACAACAAACCTAAATAATAACAACAACAACAACAACCTTAAATAAAAACAACAACAACAACATCAACAACACTAACCAACAACAACAACAACAACAACAACAATAACAACAACCACAACAACAACCCTAAATAACAACAAGAACAACAACAACAAAAACCCTAAATAACAACAGCAACATAAGAAAACAACAACAACAACAACAACAACAACCCTAAACAACAACAACAACAACAACAACAACAACAACAAACCTAAACAACAACAACAACAAACCTAAATAAAAACAACAACAACAACAACCTTAAATAAAAACAACAACAACAACATCAACAGCACTAACCAACAACAACAACAACGACAACAACAATAACAACAACAACAACAACAACCCTAAATAACAACAAGAACAACAACAACAAAAACCCTAAATAACAACAGCAACCCTAAATAACAACAACAACAACAATCTTAAATAACAACAAGAATAACAACAACCCTAAATAACAACAACAACAACAACAATAACAACAACCCTAAACAACAACAACAACAACAACAATAATAACAATAAAAACAACAACAATAACAATAACAACAACAACAATCCTAAACAACAACTATAAACAACAATAACAACAACACCAACCCTAAATAACAACAACAACAACAACAACAACAATAGCAACCACCCTAAATAACAACAAGAACAACAACAACCCTAAATAACAACAACAACAACAACAACAACAATAACAACAACCCTAAACAAACAACAACAACAACAACAACAATAACAATAAAAATAACAACAACAACAATAACAACAACAACAACCCTAAACAACAACAACAATAACAAAAGCAACAACAACCCTAAACAACAACAACAACAATAACCTTAAATAACAACAAGAACAAAAAAAACAACAACAATAACAACAACCACCTAAACAACAATTACAACAACAACAACAATAAGAACTACAAAAACAACCCTAAATAACAACAACAACAACAACCCTAAATAACAACAACTACAACAACCCTAAATAACAACAACAACTACTACAACAACAACAACAACAACAACCCTAAATAACAACAACAAATACAACAAAAACCCTAAATAACAACAGCAACGCTAGAAAACAACAACAACAACAACAACCCTAAACAACAGCAACAACAACAACAACAACAAACCTAAACAACAAGAACAAACCTAAATAAAAACAACAACAACAACAACCTTAAATAAAAACAACAACAACAACATCAACAACACTAACCAACAACAACAACAACAACAACAACATTAACAACAACCACAACAACAACCCTAAATAACAACAAGAAAAACCCTAAATAACAACAGCAACCCTAGAAAACAACAACAACAACAACAACAACAACCCTAAACAACAACAACAACAAAAACAACAACAACAAACCTAAACAACAACAACAACAAACCTAAATAAAAACAACAACAACAACAACCTTAAATAAAAACAACAACAACAACAACAACAACACTAACCAACAACAACAACGACAACAAAAATAACAACAACAACAACAACAATCCTAAATAACAACAAGAACAACAACAACAAAAACCCTAAATAACAACAGCAACCCAAGAAAACAACAACAACAACAACAACAACCCTAAACAACAGCAACAACAACAACAACAACAAACCTAAACAACAACAACAAACCTAAATAAAAACAACAACAACAACAACCTTAAATAAAAACAACAACAACAACATCAACAACACTAACCAACAACAACAACAACAACAACCACAACAACAACCCTAAATAACAACAAGAACAACAACAACAAAAACCCTAAATAACAACAGCAACCCTAGAAAACAACAACAACAATAACCCTAAACAAGAACAACAACAAACCTAAACAACAACAACAACAAACCTAAATAAAAACAACAACAACAACAACCTTAAATAAAAACAACAACAACAACATCAACAACACTAACCAACAACAACAACAACGACAACAACAATAACAACAACAACAACAACAACCCTAAATAACAACAAGAACAACAACAACAACAACAAAAACCCTAAATAACAACAGCAACCCAAGAAAACAACAACAACAACAACAACAACAACCCTAAACAACAACAACAACAACAACAACAACAACAACAAACCTAAACAACAACAACCACAAACCTAAATAAAAACAACAACAACAACAACCTTAAATAAAAACAACAATAACAACATCAACAGCACTAACCAACAACAACAACAACGACAACAACAATAACAACAACAACAACAACAACCCTAAATAACAACAAGAACAACAACAACAAAAACCCTAAATAACAACAGCAACCCTAAATAACAACAACAACAACAATCTTAAATAACAACAAGAATAACAACAACCCTAAATAACAACAACAACAACAACAATAACAACAACCCTAAACAACAACAACAACAACAACAATAATAACAATAAAAACAACAACAATAACAATAACAACAACAACAATCCTAAACAACAACAACAACAACAACAACAACAACAACAAACCTAAACAACAACCACAACAAACCTAAATAAAAACAACAACAACAACCTTAAATAAAAACAACAACAACAACATCAACAGCACTAACCAACAACAACAACAACGACAACAACAATAACAACAACAACAACAACAACCCTAAATAACAACAAGAACAACAACAACAAAAACCCTAAATAACAACAGCAACCCTAAATAACAACAACAACAACAATCTTAAATAACAACAAGAATAACAACAACCCTAAATAACAACAACAACAACAACAATAACAACAACCCTAAACAACAACAACAACAACAACAATAATAACAATAAAAACAACAACAATAACAATAACAACAACAACAATCCTAAACAACAACAACAATAACAACAGCAACAACAACTCTAAACAACAACAACAACAATAACAACAACAACAACAACCCTAAATAACAACAACAACAACAACAATAACAACCACCCTAAATAACAACAAGAACAACAACAACCCTAAATAACAACAACAACAACAACAATAACAACAACAACAACAACCTAAACAACAGCAACAACAACAACAACAACAACAATAACAATAAAAATAACAACAACAACAATAACAACAACAACAACCCTAAACAACAACAACAATAACAAAAGCAACAACAACCCTAAACAATAACAACAACAATAACCCTAAATAACAACAAGAACAAAAAAAACAACAACAATAACAACAACCACCTAAACAACAATTACAACAACAACAACAATAAGAACTACAAAAACAACCCTAAATAACAACAACAACAATAACCCTAAATAACAACAACTACAACAACCCTAAATAACAACAACAACTACTACAACAACAACAACAACAACAACCCTAAATAACAACAACAAATACAACAAAAACCCTAAATAACAACAGCAACCCTAGAAAACAACAACAACAACAACAACAACAACAACCCTAAACAACAGCAACAACAACAACAACAACAAACCTAAACAACAACAACAAACCTAAATAAAAACAACAACAACAACAACCTTAAATAAAAACAACAACAACAACATCAACAACACTAACCAACAACAACAACAACAACAACAACAACAATAACAACAACCACAACAACAACCCTAAATAACAACAAGAACAACAACAACAAAAACCCTAAATAACAACAGCAACCCAAGAAAACAACAACAACAACAACAACAACAACCCTAAACAACAACAACAACAACAACAACAACAACAAACCTAAACAACAACAACAACAAACCTAAATAAAAACAACAACAACAACAACCTTAAATAAAAACAACAACAACAACATCAACAGCACTAACCAACAACAACAACAACGACAACAACAATAACAACAACAACAACAACAACCCTAAATAACAACAAGAACAACAACAACAAAAACCCTAAATAACAACAGCAACCCTAAATAACAACAACAACAACAATCTTAAATAACAACAAGAATAACAACAACCCTAAATAACAACAACAACAACAACAATAACAACAACCCTAAACAACAACAACAATAATAACAATAAAAACAACAACAATAACAATAACAACAACAACAATCCTAAACAACAACAACAATAACAAAGCAACAACAACTCTAAACAACAACAACAACAATAACAACAACAACAACAACCCTAAATAACAACAACAACAACAACAATAACAACAACCCTAAATAACAACAACAACAACAACAATAACAACAACCCTAAACAAACAACAACAACAACAACAACAATAACAATAAAAATAACAACAACAATAACAACAACAACAACCCTAAACAACAACAACAATAACAAAAACAACAACAACCCTAAACAACAACAACAACAATAACCCTAAATAACAACAAGAACAAAAAAAACAACAACAATAACAACAACCACCTAAACAACAATTACAACAACAACAACAATAAGAACTACAAAAACAACCCTAAATAACAACAACAACAACAACCCTAAATAACAACAACTACAACAACCCTAAATAACAACAACAACTACTACAACAACAACAACAACAACAACCCTAAATAACAACAACAAATACAACAAAAACCCTAAATAACAACAGCAACCCTAGAAAACAACAACAACAACAACAACAACAACAACAACAACAACCCTAAACAACAGCAACAACAACAACAACAAACCTAAACAACAACAACAAACCTAAATAATAACAACAACAACAACAACCTTAAATAAAAACAACAACAACAACATCAACAACACTAACCAACAACAACAACAACAACAACAACAATAACAACAACCACAACAACAACCCTAAATAACAACAAGAACAACAACAACAAAAACCCTAAATAACAACAGCAACATAAGAAAACAACAACAACAACAACAACAACAACCCTAAACAACAACAACAACAACAACAACAACAACAACAAACCTAAACAACAACAACAACAAACCTAAATAAAAACAACAACAACAACAACCTTAAATAAAAACAACAACAACAACATCAACAGCACTAACCAACAACAACAACAACGACAACAACAATAACAACAACAACAACAACAACCCTAAATAACAACAAGAACAACAACAACAAAAACCCTAAATAACAACAGCAACCCTAAATAACAACAACAACAACAATCTTAAATAACAACAAGAATAACAACAACCCTAAATAACAACAACAACAACAACAATAACAACAACCCTAAACAACAACAACAACAACAACAATAATAACAATAAAAACAACAACAATAACAATAACAACAACAACAATCCTAAACAACAACTATAAACAACAATAACAACAACAACAACCCTAAATAACAACAACAACAACAACAACAACAATAGCAACCACCCTAAATAACAACAAGAACAACAACAACCCTAAATAACAACAACAACAACAACAACAACAATAACAACAAACAACAAACAACAACAACAACAACAACAATAACAATATAAACAATAACAACAACAACAATAACAACAACAACAACAACAACAACAACAATAACAAAAGCAACAACAACCCTAAACAACAACAACAACAATAACCTTAAATAACAACAAGAACAAAAAAAACAACAACAATAACAACAACCACCTAAACAACAATTACAACAACAACAACAATAAGAACTACAAAAACAACCCTAAATAACAACAACAACAACAACCCTAAATAACAACAACTACAACAACCCTAAATAACAACAACAACTACTACAACAACAACAACAACAACAACCCTAAATAACAACAACAAATACAACAAAAACCCTAAATAACAACAGCAACGCTAGAAAACAACAACAACAACAACAACCCTAAACAACAGCAACAACAACAACAACAACAAACCTAAATAACAAGAACAAACCTAAATAAAAACAACAACAACAACAACCTTAAATAAAAACAACAACAACAACATCAACAACACTAACCAACAACAACAACAACAACAACAACATTAACAACAACCACAACAACAACCCTAAATAACAACAAGAAAAACCCTAAATAACAACAGCAACCCTAGAAAACAACAACAACAACAACAACAACAACCCTAAACAACAACAACAACAACAACAACAAGAACAAACCTAAACAACAACAACAACAAACCTAAATAAAAACAACAACAACAACAACCTTAAATAAAAACAACAACAACAACATCAACAACACTAACCAACAACAACAACGAGAACAAAAATAACAACAACAACAACAACAATCCTAAATAACAACAAGAACAACAACAACAAAAACCCTAAATAACAACAGCAACCCTAGAAAACAACAACAACAACAACAACAACCCTAAACAACAGCAACAACAACAACAACAACAAACCTAAACAACAACAACAAACCTAAATAAAAACAACAACAACAACAACCTTAAATAAAAACAACAACAACAACATCAACAACACTAACCAACAACAACAACAACAACAACCACAACAACAACCCTAAATAACAACAAGAACAACAACAACAAAAACCCTAAATAACAACAGCAACCCTAGAAAACAACAACAACAATAACCCTAAACAAGAACAACAACAAACCTAAACAACAACAACAACAAACCTAAATAAAAACAACAACAACAACAACCTTAAATAAAAACAACAACAACAACATCAACAACACTAACCAACAACAACAACAACGACAACAACAATAACAACAACAACAACAACAACCCTAAATAACAACAAGAACAACAACAACAACAACAAAAACCCTAAATAACAACAGCAACCCAAGAAAACAACAACAACAACAACAACAACAACCCTAAACAACAACAACAACAACAACAACAACAACAACAAACCTAAACAACAACAACAACAAACCTAAATAAAAACAACAACAACAACAACCTTAAATAAAAACAACAATAACAACATCAACAGCACTAACCAACAACAACAACAACGACAACAACAATAACAACAACAACAACAACAACCCTAAATAACAACAAGAACAACAACAACAAAAACCCTAAATAACAACAGCAACCCTAAATAACAACAACAACAACAATCTTAAATAACAACAAGAATAACAACAACCCTAAATAACAACAACAACAACAACAATAACAACAACCCTAAACAACAACAACAACAACAACAATAATAACAATAAAAACAACAACAATAACAATAACAACAACAACAATCCTAAACAACAACAACAACAACAACAACAACAACAAACCTAAACAACAACCACAACAAACCTAAATAAAAACAACAACAACAACCTTAAATAAAAACAACAACAACAACATCAACAGCACTAACCAACAACAACAACAACGACAACAACAATAACAACAACAACAACAACAACCCTAAATAACAACAAGAACAACAACAACAAAAACCCTAAATAACAACAGCAACCCTAAATAACAACAACAACAACAATCTTAAATAACAACAAGAATAACAACAACCCTAAATAACAACAACAACAACAACAATAACAACAACCCTAAACAACAACAACAACAACAACAATAATAACAATAAAAACAACAACAATAACAATAACAACAACAACAATCCTAAACAACAACAACAACAACAACAGCAACAACAACTCTAAACAACAACAACAACAATAACAACAACAACAACAACCCTAAATAACAACAACAACAACAACAATAACAACCACCCTAAATAACAACAAGAACAACAACAACCCTAAATAACAACAACAACAACAACAATAACAACAACAACAACAACCTAAACAACAGCAACAACAACAACAACAACAACAATAACAATAAAAATAACAACAACAACAATAACAACAACAACAACCCTAAACAACAACAACAATAACAAAAGCAACAACAACCCTAAACAATAACAACAACAATAACCCTAAATAACAACAAGAACAAAAAAAACAACAACAATAACAACAACCACCTAAACAACAATTACAACAACAACAACAATAAGAACTACAAAAACAACCCTAAATAACAACAACAACAACCCTAAATAACAACAACTACAACAACCCTAAATAACAACAACAACTACTACAACAACAACAACAACAACAACCCTAAATAACAACAACAAATACAACAAAAACCCTAAATAACAACAGCAACCCTAGAAAACAACAACAACAACAACAACAACAACAACCCTAAACAACAGCAACAACAACAACAACAACAAACCTAAACAACAACAACAAACCTAAATAAAAACAACAACAACAACAACCTTAAATAAAAACAACAACAACAACATCAACAACACTAACCAACAACAACAACAACAACAACAACAACAATAACAACAACCACAACAACAACCCTAAATAACAACAAGAACAACAACAACAAAAACCCTAAATAACAACAGCAACCCAAGAAAACAACAACAACAACAACAACAACAACCCTAAACAACAACAACAACAACAACAACAACAACAACCCTAAACAACAACAACAACAAACCTAAATAAAAACAACAACAACAACAACCTTAAATAAAAACAACAACAACAACATCAACAGCACTAACCAACAACAACAACAACGACAACAACAATAACAACAACAACAACAACAACCCTAAATAACAACAAGAACAACAACAACAAAAACCCTAAATAACAACAGCAACCCTAAATAACAACAACAACAACAATCTTAAATAACAACAAGAATAACAACAACCCTAAATAACAACAACAACAACAACAATAACAACAACCCTAAACAACAACAACAATAATAACAATAAAAACAACAACAATAACAATAACAACAACAACAATCCTAAACAACAACAACAATAACAAAGCAACAACAACTCTAAACAACAACAACAACAATAACAACAACAACAACAACCCTAAATAACAACAACAACAACAACAATAACAACCACCCTAAATAACAACAACAACAACAACAATAACAACAACCCTAAACAAACAACAACAACAACAACAACAATAACAATAAAAATAACAACAACAATAACAACAACAACAACCCTAAACAACAACAACAATAACAAAAGCAACAACAACCCTAAACAACAACAACAACAATAACCCTAAATAACAACAAGAACAAAAAAAACAACAACAATAACAACAACCACCTAAACAACAATTACAACAACAACAACAATAAGAACTACAAAAACAACCCTAAATAACAACAACAACAACAACCCTAAATAACAACAACTACAACAACCCTAAATAACAACAACAACTACTACAACAACAACAACAACAACAACCCTAAATAACAACAACAAATACAACAAAAACCCTAAATAACAACAGCAACCCTAGAAAACAACAACAACAACAACAACAACAACAACAACAACAACCCTAAACAACAGCAACAACAACAACAACAAACCTAAACAACAACAACAAACCTAAATAATAACAACAACAACAATAACCTTAAATAAAAACAACAACAACAACATCAACAACACTAACCAACAACAACAACAACAACAACAACAATAACAACAACCACAACAACAACCCTAAATAACAACAAGAACAACAACAACAAAAACCCTAAATAACAACAGCAACATAAGAAAACAACAACAACAACAACAACAACAACCCTAAACAACAACAACAACAACAACAACAACAACAACAAACCTAAACAACAACAACAACAAACCTAAATAAAAACAACAACAACAACAACCTTAAATAAAAACAACAATAACAACATCAACAGCACTAACCAACAACAACAACAACGACAACAACAATAACAACAACAACAACAACAACCCTAAATAACAACAAGAACAACAACAACAAAAACCCTAAATAACAACAGCAACCCTAAATAACAACAACAACAACAATCTTAAATAACAACAAGAATAACAACAACCCTAAATAACAACAACAACAACAACAATAACAACAACCCTAAACAACAACAACAACAACAACAATAATAACAATAAAAACAACAACAATAACAATAACAACAACAACAATCCTAAACAACAACTATAAACAACAATAACAACAACAACAACCCTAAATAACAACAACAACAACAACAACAACAATAGCAACCACCCTAAATAACAACAAGAACAACAACAACCCTAAATAACAACAACAACAACAACATCAACAATAACAACAACCCTAAACAAACAACAACAACAACAACAACAATAACAATAAAAATAACAACAACAACAATAACAACAACAACAACCCTAAACAACAACAACAATAACAAAAGCAACAACAACCCTAAACAACAACAACAACAATAACCTTAAATAACAACAAGAACAAAAAAAACAACAACAATAACAACAACCACCTAAACAACAATTACAACAACAACAACAATAAGAACTACAAAAACAACCCTAAATAACAACAACAACAACAACCCTAAATAACAACAACTACAACAACCCTAAATAACAACAACAACTACTACAACAACAACAACAACAACAACCCTAAATAACAACAACAAATACAACAAAAACCCTAAATAACAACAGCAACGCTAGAAAACAACAACAACAACAACAACCCTAAACAACAGCAACAACAACAACAACAACAAACCTAAACAACAACAACAAACCTAAATAAAAACAACAACAACAACAACCTTAAATAAAAACAACAACAACAACATCAACAACACTAACCAACAACAACAACAACAACAACAACAACAATAACAACAACCACAACAACAACCCTAAATAACAACAAGAACAACAACAACAAAAACCCTAAATAACAACAGCAACCCAAGAAAACAACAACAACAACAACAACAACAACCCTAAACAACAACAACAACAACAACAACAACAACAAACCTAAACAACAACAACAACAAACCTAAATAAAAACAACAACAACAACAACCTTAAATAAAAACAACAACAACAACATCAACAGCACTAACCAACAACAACAACAACGACAACAACAATAACAACAACAACAACAACAACCCTAAATAACAACAAGAACAACAACAACAAAAACCCTAAATAACAACAGCAACCCTAAATAACAACAACAACAACAATCTTAAATAACAACAAGAATAACAACAACCCTAAATAACAACAACAACAACAACAATAACAACAACCCTAAACAACAACAACAACAACAACAATAATAACAATAAAAACAACAACAATAACAATAACAACAACAACAATCCTAAACAACAACTATAAACAACAATAACAACAACAACAACCCTAAATAACAACAACAACAACAACAACAACAATAGCAACCACCCTAAATAACAACAAGAACAACAACAACCCTAAATAACAACAACAACAACAACAACAACAATAACAACAACCCTAAACAAACAACAACAACAACAACAACAATAACAATAAAAACAATAACAACAACAACAATAACAACAACAACAACCCTAAACAACAACAACAATAACAAAAGCAACAACAACCCTAAACAACAACAACAACAATAACCTTAAATAACAACAAGAACAAAAAAAACAACAACAATAACAACAACCACCTAAACAACAATTACAACATCAACAACAATAAGAACTACAAAAACAGCCCTAAATAACAACAACAACAACAACCCTAAATAACAACAACTACAACAACCCTAAATAACAACAACAACTACTACAACAACAACAACAACAACAACCCTAAATAACAACAACAAATACAACAAAAACCCTAAATAACAACAGCAACGCTAGAAAACAACAACAACAACAACAACCCTAAACAACAGCAACAACAACAACAACAACAAACCTAAACAACAAGAACAAACCTAAATAAAAACAACAACAACAACAACCTTAAATAAAAACAACAACAACAACATCAACAACACTAACCAACAACAACAACAACAACAACAACATTAACAACAACCACAACAACAACCCTAAATAACAACAAGAAAAACCCTAAATAACAACAGCAACCCTAGAAAACAACAACAACAACAACAACAA
>OX359291.1:32769457-32776957 GCA_947179395.2 Pulicaria dysenterica
AAACAACAACAACAACAACAACAATAATAACAATAAAAACAACAACAATAACAATAACAACAACAACAATCCTAAACAACAACAACAACAACAACAGCAACAACAACCCTAAACAACAACAACAACAATAACAACAACAACAACAACCCTAAATAACAACAACAACAACAACAATAACAACCACCCTAAATAACAACAAGAACAACAACAACCCTAAATAACAACAACAACAACAACAATAACAACAACCCTAAACAAACAACAACAACAACAACAACAATAACAATAAAAATAACAACAACAATAACAACAACAACAACCCTAAACAACAACAACAATAACAAAAGCAACAACAACCCTAAACAACAACAACAACAATAACCCTAAATAACAACAAGAACAAAAAAAACAACAACAATAACAACAACCACCTAAACAACAATTACAACAACAACAACAATAAGAACTACAAAAACAACCCTAAATAACAACAACAACAACAACCCTAAATAACAACAACTACAACAACCCTAAATAACAACAACAACTACTACAACAACAACAACAACAACAACCCTAAATAACAACAACAAATACAACAAAAACCTTATAACAACAGCAACCCTAGAAAACAACAACAACAACAACAACAACAACAACAACAACAACAACCCTAAACAACAGCAACAACAACAACAACAACAACAAACCTAAACAACAACAACAAACCTAAATAAAGACAACAACAACAACCTTAAATAAAAACAACAACAACAACATCAACAACACTAACCAACAACAACAACAACAACAACAACAATAACAACAACCACAACAACAACCCTAAATAACAACAAGAACAACAACAACAAAAACCCTAAATAACAACAGCAACCCAAGAAAACAACAACAACAACAACAACAACAACCCTAAACAACAACAACAACAACAACAACAACAACAACAAACCTAAACAACAACAACAACAAACCTAAATAAAAACAACAACAACAACAACCTTAAATAAAAACAACAACAACAACATCAACAGCACTAACCAACAACAACAACAACGACAACAACAATAACATCAACAACAACAACAACCCTAAATAACAACAAGAACAACAACAACAAAAACCCTAAATAACAACAGCAACCCTAAATAACAACAACAACAACAATCTTAAATAACAACAAGAATAACAACAACCCTAAATAACAACAACAACAACAACAATAACAACAACCCTAAACAACAACAACAACAACAACAATAATAACAATAAAAACAACAACAATAACAATAACAACAACAACAATCCTAAACAACAACAACAATAACAACAGCAACAACAACTCTAAACAACAACAACAACAATAACAACAACAACAACAACCCTAAATAACAACAACAACAACAACAATAACAACCACCCTAAATAACAACAAGAACAACAACAACCCTAAATAACAACAACAACAACCCTAAACAAACAACAACAACAACAACAACAATAACAATAAAAATAACAACAACAATAACAACAACAACAACCCTAAACAACAACAACAATAACAAAAGCAACAACAACCCTAAACAACAACAACAACAATAACCCTAAATAACAACAAGAACAAAAAAAACAACAACAATAACAACAACCACCTAAACAACAATTACAACAACAACAACAATAAGAACTACAAAAACAACCCTAAATAACAACAACAACAACAACCCTAAATAACAACAACTACAACAACCCTAAATAACAACAACAACTACTACAACAACAACAACAACAACAACCCTAAATAACAACAACAAATACAACAAAAACCTTATAACAACAGCAACCCTAGAAAACAACAACAACAACAACAACAACAACAACAACAACCCTAAACAACAGCAACAACAACAACAACAACAACAAACCTAAACAACAACAACAAACCTAAATAAAGACAACAACAACAACCTTAAATAAAAACAACAACAACAACATCAACAACACTAACCAACAACAACAACAACAACAACAACAATAACAACAACCACAACAACAACCCTAAATAACAACAAGAACAACAAGAACAACAACAAAAACCCTAAATAACAACAGCAACCCAAGAAAACAACAACAACAACAACAACAACAACCCTAAACAACAACAACAACAACAACAACAACAACAAACCTAAACAACAACAACAACAAACCTAAATAAAAACAACAACAACAACAACCTTAAATAAAAACAACAACAACAACATCAACAGCACTAACCAACAACAACAACAACGACAACAACAATAACAACAACAACAACAACAACCCTAAATAACAACAAGAACAACAACAACAAAAACCCTAAATAACAACAGCAACCCTAAATAACAACAACAACAACAATCTTAAATAACAACAAGAATAACAACAACCCTAAATAACAACAACAACAACAACAATAACAACAACCCTAAACAACAACAACAACAACAACAATAATAACAATAAAAACAACAACAATAACAATAACAACAACAACAACCCTAAACAACAACAACAATAACAACAGCAACAACAACTCTAAACAACAACAACAACAATAACAACAACAACAACAACCCAAAATAACAACAACAACAACAACAATAACAACCACCCTAAATAACAACAAGAACAACAACAACCCTAAATAACAACAACAGCAACAACAACAAACCTAAACAACAACAACAAACCTAAATAAAAACAACAACAACAACAACCTTAAATAAAAACAACAACAACAACATCAACAACACTAACCAACAACAACAACAACAACAACAACAATAACAACAACCACAACAACAACCCTAAATAACAACAAGAACAACAACAACAAAAACCCTAAATAACAACAGCAACCCAAGAAAACAACAACAACAACAACAACAACAACCCTAAACAACAACAACAACAACAACAACAACAACAACAAACCTAAACAACAACAACAACAAACCTAAATAACAACAACAACAACAACCTTAAATAAAAACAACAACAACAACATCAACAGCACTAACCAACAACAACAACAACGACAACAACAATAACAACAACAACAACAACAACCCTAAATAACAACAAGAACAACAACAACAAAAACCCTAAATAACAACAGCAACCCTAAATAACAACAACAACAACAATCTTAAATAACAACAAGAATAACAACAACCCTAAATAACAACAACAACAACAACAATAACAACAACCCTAAACAACAACAACAACAACAACAATAATAACAATAAAAACAACAACAATAACAATAACAACAACAACAATCCTAAACAACAACAACAATAACAACAGCAACAACAACTCTAAACAACAACAACAACAACAACCCTAAATAACAACAACAACAACAACAATAACAACCACCCTAAATAACAACAAGAACAACAACAACAACAACAACAATAACAACAACCCTAAACAAACAACAACAACAACAACAACAATAACAATAAAAATAACAACAACAATAACAACAACAACAACCCTAAACAACAACAACAATAACAAAAGCAACAACAACCCTAAACAACAACAACAACAATAACCCTAAATAACATCAAGAACAAAAAAAACAACAACAATAACAACAACCACCTAAACAACAATTACAACAACAACAACAATAAGAACTACAAAAACAACCCTAAATAACAACAACAACAACAACCCTAAATAACAACAACTACAACAACCCTAAATAACAACAACAACTACTACAACAACAACAACAACAACAACCCTAAATAACAACAACAAATACAACAAAAACCGTAAATAACAACAGCAACCCTAGAAAACAACAACAACAACAACAACAACAACAACCCTAAACAACAGCAACAACAACAACAACAACAAACCTAAACAACAACAACAAACCTAAATAAAAACAACAACAACAACAACCTTAAATAAAAACAACAACAACAACATCAACAACACTAACCAACAACAACAACAACAACAACAACAATAACAACAACCACAACAACAACCCTAAATAACAACAAGAACAACAACAACAAAAACCCTAAATAACAACAGCAACCCAAGAAAACAACAACAACAACAACAACAACAACCCTAAACAACAACAACAACAACAACAACAACAAACCTAAACAACAACAACAACAAACCTAAATAAAAACAACAACAACAACAACCTTAAATAAAAACAACAACAACAACATCAACAGCACTAACCAACAACAACAACAACGACAACAACAATAACAACAACAACAACAACAACCCTAAATAACAACAAGAACAACAACAACAAAAACCCTAAATAACAACAGCAACCCTAAATAACAACAACAACAACAATCTTAAATAACAACAAGAATAACAACAACCCTAAATAACAACAACAACAACAACAATAACAACAACCCTAAACAACAACAACAACAACAACAACAATAATAACAATAAAAACAACAACAATAACAATAACAACAACAACAATCCTAAACAACAACAACAATAACAACAGCAACAACAACTCTAAACAACAACAACAACAATAACAACAACAACAACAACCCTAAATAACAACAACAACAACAACAATAACAACCACCCTAAATAACAACAAGAACAACAACAACCCTAAATAACAACAACAACAACAACAATAACAACAACCCTAAACAAACAACAACAACAACAACAACAATAACAATAAAAATAACAACAACAATAACAACAACAACAACCCTAAACAACAACAACAATAACAAAAGCAACAACAACCCTAAACAACAACAACAACAATAACCCTAAATAACAACAAGAACAAAAAAAACAACAACAATAACAACAACCACCTAAACAACAATTACAACAACAACAACAATAAGAACTACAAAAACAACCCTAAATAACAACAACAACAACAACCCTAAATAACAACAACTACAACAACCCTAAATAACAACAACAACTACTACAACAACAACAACAACAACAACCCTAAATAACAACAACAAATACAACAAAAACCTTATAACAACAGCAACCCTAGAAAACAACAACAACAACAACAACAACAACAACAACAACAACAACCCTAAACAACAGCAACAACAACAACAACAACAACAAACCTAAACAACAACAACAAACCTAAATAAAGACAACAACAACAACCTTAAATAAAAACAACAACAACAACATCAACAACACTAACCAACAACAACAACAACAACAACAACAATAACAACAACCACAACAACAACCCTAAATAACGACAAGAACAACAACAACAAAAACCCTAAATAACAACAGCAACCCAAGAAAACAACAACAACAACAACAACAACAACCCTAAACAACAACAACAACAACAACAACAACAACAACAAACCTAAACAACAACAACAACAAACCTAAATAAAAACAACAACAACAACAACCTTAAATAAAAACAACAACAACAACATCAACAGCACTAACCAACAACAACAACAACGACAACAACAATAACAACAACAACAACAACAACCCTAAATAACAACAAGAACAACAACAACAAAAACCCTAAATAACAACAGCAACCCTAAATAACAACAACAACAACAATCTTAAATAACAACAAGAATAACAACAACCCTAAATAACAACAACAACAACAACAATAACAACAACCCTAAACAACAACAACAACAACAACAACAATAATAACAATAAAAACAACAACAATAACAATAACAACAACAACAACCCTAAATAACAACAACAATAACAACAGCAACAACAACTCTAAACAACAACAACAACAATAACAACAACAACAACAACCCTAAATAACAACAACAACAACAACAATAACAACCACCCTAAATAACAACAAGAACAACAACAACCCTAAATAACAACAACAACAACAACAATAACAACAACCCTAAACAAACAACAACAACAACAACAACAATAACAATAAAAATAACAACAACAATAACAACAACAACAACCCTAAACAACAACAACAATAACAAAAGCAACAACAACCCTAAACAACAACAACAACAATAACCCTAAATAACAACAAGAACAAAAAAAACAACAACAATAACAACAACCACCTAAACAACAATTACAACAACAACAACAATAAGAACTACAAAAACAACCCTAAATAACAACAACAACAACAACCCTAAATAACAACAACTACAACAACCCTAAATAACAACAACAACTACTACAACAACAACAACAACAACAACCCTAAATAACAACAACAAATACAACAAAAACCTTATAACAACAGCAACCCTAGAAAACAACAACAACAACAACAACAACAACAACAACAACCCTAAACAACAGCAACAACAACAACAACAACAACAAACCTAAACAACAACAACAAACCTAAATAAAGACAACAACAACAACCTTAAATAAAAACAACAACAACAACATCAACAACACTAACCAACAACAACAACAACAACAACAACAATAACAACAACCACAACAACAACCCTAAATAACAACAAGAACAACAACAACAAAAACCCTAAATAACAACAGCAACCCAAGAAAACAACAACAACAACAACAACAACAACCCTAAACAACAACAACAACAACAACAACAACAACAACAAACCTAAACAACAACAACAACAAACCTAAATAAAAACAACAACAACAACAACCTTAAATAAAAACAACAACAACAACATCAACAGCACTAACCAACAACAACAACAACGACAACAACAATAACAACAACAACAACAACAACCCTAAATAACAACAAGAACAACAACAACAAAAACCCTAAATAACAACAGCAACCCTAAATAACAACAACAACAACAATCTTAAATAACAACAAGAATAACAACAACCCTAAATAACAACAACAACAACAACAATAACAACAACCCTAAACAACAACAACAACAACAACAATAATAACAATAAAAACAACAACAATAACAATAACAACAACAACAACCCTAAACAACAACAACAATAACAACAGCAACAACAACTCTAAACAACAACAACAACAATAACAACAACAACAACAACCCAAAATAACAACAACAACAACAACAATAACAACCACCCTAAATAACAACAAGAACAACAACAACCCTAAATAACAACAACAGCAACAACAACAAACCTAAACAACAACAACAAACCTAAATAAAAACAACAACAACAACAACCTTAAATAAAAACAACAACAACAACATCAACAACACTAACCAACAACAACAACAACAACAACAACAATAACAACAACCACAACAACAACCCTAAATAACAACAAGAACAACAACAACAAAAACCCTAAATAACAACAGCAACCCAAGAAAACAACAACAACAACAACAACAACAACCCTAAACAACAACAACAACAACAACAACAACAACAACAAAC
>OX359291.1:32781957-32784457 GCA_947179395.2 Pulicaria dysenterica
CAGCAACAACAACAACAACAAACCTAAACAACAACAACAAACCTAAATAAAAACAACAACAACAACAACCTTAAATAAAAACAACAACAACAACATCAACAACACTAACCAACAACAACAACAACAACAACAACAATAACAACAACCACAACAACAACCCTAAATAACAACAAGAACAACAACAACAAAAACCCTAAATAACAACAGCAACCCAAGAAAACAACAACAACAACAACAACAACAACCCTAAACAACAACAACAACAACAACAACAACAACAACAACCCTAAACAACAACAACAACAAACCTAAATAAAAACAACAACAACAACAACCTTAAATAAAAACAACAACAACAACATCAACAGCACTAACCAACAACAACAACAACGACAACAACAATAACAACAACAACAACAACAACCCTAAATAACAACAAGAACAACAACAACAAAAACCCTAAATAACAACAGCAACCCTAAATAACAACAACAACAACAATCTTAAATAACAACAAGAATAACAACAACCCTAAATAACAACAACAACAACAACAATAACAACAACCCTAAACAACAACAACAACAACAACAATAATAACAATAAAAACAACAACAATAACAATAACAACAACAACAATCCTAAACAACAACAACAATAACAACAGCAACAACAACTCTAAACAACAACAACAACAATAACAACAACAACAACAACCCTAAATAACAACAACAACAACAACAATAACAACCACCCTAAATAACAACAAGAACAACAACAACAACAACAACAATAACAACAACCCTAAACAAACAACAACAACAACAACAACAATAACAATAAAAATAACAACAACAATAACAACAACAACAACCCTAAACAACAACAACAATAACAAAAGCAACAACAACCCTAAACAACAACAACAACAATAACCCTAAATAACAACAAGAACAAAAAAAACAACAACAATAACAACAACCACCTAAACAACAATTACAACAACAACAACAATAAGAACTACAAAAACAACCCTAAATAACAACAACAACAACAACCCTAAATAACAACAACTACAACAACCCTAAATAACAACAACAACTACTACAACAACAACAACAACAACAACCCTAAATAACAACAACAAATACAACAAAAACCTTATAACAACAGCAACCCTAGAAAACAACAACAACAACAACAACAACAACCCTAAACAACAGCAACAACAACAACAACAACAACAAACCTAAACAACAACAACAAACCTAAATAAAGACAACAACAACAACCTTAAATAAAAACAACAACAACAACATCAACAACACTAACCAACAACAACAACAACAACAACAACAATAACAACAACCACAACAACAACCCTAAATAACAACAAGAACAACAACAACAAAAACCCTAAATAACAACAGCAACCCAAGAAAACAACAACAACAACAACAACAACAACCCTAAACAACAACAACAACAACAACAACAACAACAAACCTAAACAACAACAACAACAAACCTAAATAAAAACAACAACAACAACAACCTTAAATAAAAACAACAACAACAACATCAACAGCACTAACCAACAACAACAACAACGACAACAACAATAACAACAACAACAACAACAACCCTAAATAACAACAAGAACAACAACAACAAAAACCCTAAATAACAACAGCAACCCTAAATAACAACAACAACAACAATCTTAAATAACAACAAGAATAACAACAACCCTAAATAACAACAACAACAACAACAATAACAACAACCCTAAACAACAACAACAACAACAACAATAATAACAATAAAAACAACAACAATAACAATAACAACAACAACAATCCTAAACAACAACAACAATAACAACAGCAACAACAACTCTAAACAACAACAACAACAATAACAACAACAACAACAACCCTAAATAACAACAACAACAACAACAATAACAACCACCCTAAATAACAACAAGAACAACAACAACCCTAAATAACAACAACAACAACAACAATAACAACAACCCTAAACAAACAACAACAACAACAACAACAATAACAATAAAAATAACAACAACAATAACAACAACAACAACCCTAAACAACAACAACAATAACAAAAGCAACAACAACCCTAAACAACAACAACAACAATAACCCTAAATAACAACAAGAACAAAAAAAACAACAACAATAACAACAACCACCTAAACAACAATTAAAACAACAACAACAATAAGAACTACAAAAACAACCCTAAATAACAACAACAACAACAACCCTAAATAACAACAACTACAACAACCCTAAATAACAACAACAACTACTACAACAACAACAACAACAACAACCCTAAATAACAACAACAAATACAACAAAAACCCTAAATAACAACAGCAACCCTAGAAAACAACAACAACAACAACAACAACAACAACAACCCTAAATAACAACAACAACAACAACAACAACAAACCTAAACAACA
>OX359291.1:32789457-32811957 GCA_947179395.2 Pulicaria dysenterica
AACCCTAAACAACAACAACAACAACAACAACCCTAAACAACAACAACAAAAAACCTAAATGAAAACAACAACAACAACAACAACAACAACCCTAAATAACAACAAGAATAACAACAACCCTAAATAACAACAACAACAACAACAACAATAACAACAACCCTAAACAACAACAACAACAACAACAACAACAACAATAACAACAACAACAACAACCCTAAACAACAACAACAACAAACCTAAATAAAAACAACAACAACAACAACCCTAAACAACAACAACAACAACCCTAAACAACAACAACAAAAAACCTAAATGAAAACAACAACAACAACAACAACAAGAACAACAATAACAACAACCCTAAACAACAACAACAACAACAACAACAATAACAATAAAAACAACAACAACAACAATAACAACAACAACAACCCTAAACAACAACAACAACAACAACAACAACAATAACAACAACAACAACAACCCTAAACAACAACAACAACAACAAAAACCCTAAATAATAACAACAACAACAACAACAACAACCCTAAATAATAACAACAACAACAACAACCCTAAATAACAACAACAACAACAACCCTAAACAACAACAACAACAAACCTAAATAAAAACAACAACAACAACCCTAAATAACAACAACAACAACACTAACCAACAACAACAACAACAACAACAACAATAACAACAACAATAACAACAACAACAACGCTAAATAACAACAAGAACAACAACAACAAAAACCCTAAATAACAACAACAACAACAACAACCCTAAATAACAACAAGAACAACAACAACCCTAAATAACAACAAGAACAAGAACAACAACAACAACAACAACCCTAAACAACAACAACAACAACCCTATATAACAACAACAACAACAACAATAACAACAACCCTAAACAACAACAACAGCAACAAAAACCCTAAAAAAACAACCCTAAACAACAACAACAAAAAACCTAAATAAAAACAACAACAACAACAACACTAACCAACAACGACAACAACAACAACAACAACAACAACTATAACAACAACAACAACAACAACCCTAAACAACAACAACAACAACCCTAAATAACAACAACAAATACAACAAAAACCCTAAATAACAACAGCAACCCTAGAAAACAACAACAACAACAACAACAACAACCCTAAACAACAGCAACAACAACAACAACAAACCTAAACAACAACAACAAACCTAAATAAAAACAACAACAACAACAACCTTAAATAAAAACAACAACAACAACATCAACAACACTAACCAACAACAACAACGACAACAACAATAACAACAACAACAACAACCCTAAATAACAACAAGAACAACAACAACAAAAACCCTAAATAACAACAACAACCCTAAATAACAACAACAACAACAACCTTAAATAACAACAAGAATAACAACAACCCTAAATAACAACAACAACAACAACAATAACAACCCTAAACAACAACAACAACAACAACAACAATAACAATAAAAACAACAACAATAACAATAACAACAACAACAACCCTAAACAACAACAACAATAACAACAGCAACAACAACTCTAAACAACAACAACAACAATAACAACAACAACAACAACCCAAAATAACAACAACAACAACAACAATAACAACCACCCTAAATAACAACAACAACCCTAAATAACAACAACAACAACAACAATAACAACAACCCTAAACAACAACAACAACAACAACAACAATAACAATAAAAATAACAACAACAACAATAACAACAACAACAACCCTAAACAACAACAACAATAACAAAAGCAACAACAACCCTAAACAACAACAACAACAATAACCCTAAATAACAACAAGAACAAAAAAAACAACAACAATAACAACAACCACCTAAACAACAATTACAACAACAACAACAATAAGAACTACAAAGACAACCCTAAATAACAACAACTACAACAACCCTAAATAACAACAACAACTACAACAACAACAACAACAACCCTAAATAACAACAACAAATACAACAAAAACCCTAAATAACAATAGCAACCCTAAAAAACAACAACAACAACAACAAACCTAAACAACAACAACAAACCTAAATAAAAACAACAACAACAACCTTAAATAAAAACAACAACAACAACATCAACAACACTAACCAACAACAACAACAACAACAACAACAATAACAACAACCACAACAACAACCCTAAATAACAACAAGAACAACAACAACAAAAACCCTAAATAATAACAGCAACCCTAGAAAACAACAACAATAACAACAACAACAACCCTAAACAACAACAACAACAACAACAACCCTAAACAACAACAACAAAAAACCTAAATGAAAACAACAACAACAACAACAACAACAACCCTAAATAACAACAACAACTACTACAACAACAACAACAACAACAACCCTAAATAACAACAACAAATACAACAAAAACCCTAAATAACAACAGCAACCCTAGAAAACAACAACAACAACAACAACAACAACAACAACCCTAAACAACAGCAACAACAACAACAACAACAAACCTAAACAACAAGAACAAACCTAAATAAAAACAACAACAACAACAACCTTAAATAAAAACAACAACAACAACATCAACAACACTAACCAACAACAACAACAACAACAACAACATTAACAATAACCACAACAACAACCCTAAATAACAACAAGAACAACAACAACAAAAACCTTAAATAACAACAACAACCCTAGAAAACAACAACAACAACAACAACAACAACACTAAACAACAACAACAACAACAACAACAAAAACAAACCTAAACAACAACAACAACAAACCTAAATAAAAACAACAACAACAACAACCTTAAATAAAAACAACAACAACAACATCAACAACACTAACCAACAACAACAACGACAACAAAAATAACAACAACAACAACAACAACCCTAAATAACAACAAGAACAACAACAACAAAAACCCTAAATAACAACAGCAACCCTAAATAACAACAACAACAACAACCTTAAATAACAACAAGAATAACAACAACCCTAAATAACAACAACAACAACAACAACAATAACAACCCTAAACAACAACAACAACAACAACAACAATAACAATAAAAACAACAACAATAACAATAACAACAACAACAACCCTAAACAACAACAACAATAACAACAGCAACAACAACTCTAAACAACAACAACAACAATAACAACAACAACAACAACCCAAAATAACAACAACAACAACAACAATAACAACCACCCTAAATAACAACAAGAACAACAACAACCCTAAATAACAACAACAACAACAACAATAACAACAACCCTAAACAACAACAACAACAACAACAACAACAATAACAATAAAAATAACAACAACAACAATAACAACAACAACAACCCTAAACAACAACAACAATAACAAAAGCAACAACAACCCTAAACAACAACAACAACAATAACCCCCTAAATAACAACAAGAACAAAAAAAACAACAACAATAACAACAACCACCTAAACAACAATTACAACAACAACAACAATAAGAACTACAAAAACAACCCTAAATAACAACAACAACCCTAAATAACAACAACTACAACAACCCTAAATAACAACAACAATTACTACAACAACAACAACAACAACAACCCTAAATAACAACAACAAATACAACAAAAACCCTAAATAACAACAGCAACCCTAGAAAACAACAACAACAACAACAACAACAACCCTAAACAACAGCAACAACAACAACAACAACAAACCTAAACAACAACAACAAACCTAAATAAAAACAACAACAACAACAACCTTAAATAAAAACAACAACAACAACATCAACAACACTAACCAACAACAACAACAACAACAACAACAATAACAACAACCACAACAACAACCCTAAATAACAACAAGAACAACAACAACAAAAACCCTAAATAACAACAGCAACCCTAAATAACAACAACAATAACAACAACAACAACCCTAAACAACAACAACAACAACAACAACCCTAAACAACAACAACAAAAAACCTAAATGAAAACAACAACAACAACAACAACAACAACCCTAAATAACAACAAGAATAACAACAACCCTAAATAACAACAACAACAATAACAACAACCCTAAACAACAACAACAACAACAACAACCCTAAACAACAACAACAAAAAACCTAAATGAAAACAACAACAACAACAACAACAACAACCCTAAATAACAACAAGAATAACAACAACCCTAAATAACAACAACAACAACAACAACAATAACAACAACCCTAAACAACAACAACAACAACAACAACAACAACAATAACAACAACAACAACAACCCTAAACAACAACAACAACAAACCTAAATAAAAACAACAACAACAACAACCCTAAACAACAACAACAACAACCCTAAACAACAACAACAAAAAACCTAAATGAAAACAACAACAACAACAACAACAACAACAACAATAACAACAACCCTAAACAACAACAACAACAACAACAACAATAACAATAAAAACAACAACAACAACAATAACAACAACAACAACCCTAAACAACAACAACAACAACAACAACAACAATAACAACAACAACAACAACCCTAAACAACAACAACAACAACAAAAACCCTAAATAATAACAACAACAACAACAACAACAACCCTAAATAATAACAACAACAACAACAACCCTAAATAACAACAACAACAACAACCCTAAACAACAACAACAACAAACCTAAATAAAAACAACAACAACAACCCTAAATAAAAACAACAACAACAACAACAACACTAACCAACAGCAACAACAATAACAACAACAATAACAACAACAATAACAACAACAACAACGCTAAATAACAACAAGAACAACAACAACAAAAACCCTAAATAACAACAACAACAACAACAACCCTAAATAACAACAAGAACAACAACAACCCTAAATAACAACAAGAACAAGAACAACAACAACAACAACAACCCTAAACAACAACAACAACAACCCTATATAACAACAACAACAACAACAACAACAACAACCCTAAACAACAACAACAGCAACAAAAACCCTAAAAAAACAACCCTAAACAACAACAACAAAAAACCTAAATAAAAACAACAACAACAACAACACTAACCAACAACAACAACAACAACAACAACAACAACAACTATAACAACAACAACAACAACAACCCTAAACAACAACAACAACAACCCTAAATAACAACAACAAATACAACAAAAACCCTAAATAACAACAGCAACCCTAGAAAACAACAACAACAACAACAACCCTAAACAACAGCAACAACAACAACAACAAACCTAAACAACAACAACAAACCTAAATAAAAACAACAACAACAACAACCTTAAATAAAAACAACAACAACAACAACAACAACACTAACCAACAACAACAACGACAACAACAATAACAACAACAACAACAACCCTAAATAACAACAAGAACAACAACAACAAAAACCCTAAATAACAACAACAACCCTAAATAACAACAACAACAACAACAATAACAACAACCCTAAACAACAACAACAACAACAACAACAATAATAACAATAAAAACAACAACAATAACAATAACAACAACAATAACAACCACCCTAAATAACAACAACAACCCTAAATAACAACAACAACAACAACAATAACAACAACCCTAAACAACAACAACAACAACAACAACAATAACAATAAAAATAACAACAACAACAATAACAACAACAACAACCCTAAACAACAACAACAATAACAAAAGCAACAAGAACCCTAAACAACAACAACAACAATAACCCTAAATAACAACAAGAACAAAAAAAACAACAACAATAACAACAACCACCTAAACAACAATTACAACAACAACAACAATAAGAACTACAAAAACAACCCTAAATAACAACAACTACAACAACCCTAAATAACAACAACAACTACAACAACAACAACAACAACCCTAAATAACAATAACAAATACAACAAAAACCCTAAATAACAATAGCAACCCTAGAAAACAACAACAACAACAACAAACCTAAACAACAACAACAAACCTAAATAAAAACAACAACAACAACAACCTTAAATAAAAACAACAACAACAACATCAACAACACTAACCAACAACAACAACAACAACAACAACAATAACAACAACCACAACAACAACCCTAAATAACAACAAGAACAACAACAAGAAAAACCCTAAATAACAACAGCAACCCTAGAAAACAACAACAATAACAACAACAACAACCCTAAACAACAACAACAACAACAACAACCCTAAACAACAACAACAAAAAACCTAAATGAAAACAACAACAACAACAACAACAACAACCCTAAATAACAACAAGAATAACAACAACCCTAAATAACAACAACAACAATAACAACAACCCTAAACAACAACAACAACAACAACAACCCTAAACAACAACAACAAAAAACCTAAATGAAAACAACAACAACAACAACAACAACAACCCTAAATAACAACAAGAATAACAACAACCCTAAATAACATCAACAACAACAACAACAACAATAACAACAACCCTAAACAACAACAACAACAACAACAACAACAACAACAATAACAACAACAACAACAACCCTAAACAACAACAACAACAAACCTAAATAAAAACAACAACAACAACAACCCTAAACAACAACAACAACAACCCTAAACAACAACAACAAAAAACCTAAATAACAACAACAACAACAACAACAAGAACAACAATAACAACAACCCTAAACAACAACAACAACAACAACAATAACAATAAAAACAATAACAACAACAATAACAACAACAACAACCCTAAACAACAACAACAACAACAACAACAACAATAACAACAACAACAACAACCCTAAACAACAACAACAACAACAAAATCCCTAAATAATAACAACAACAACAACAACAACAACCCTAAATAATAACAACAACAACAACAACCCTAAATAACAACAACAACAACAACCCTAAACAACAACAACAACAAACCTAAATAAAAACAACAACAACACTAACCAACAGCAACAACAATAACAACAACAATAACAACAACAATAACAACAACAACAACGCTAAATAACAACAAGAACAACAACAACAAAAACCCTAAATAACAACAACAACAACAACAACCCTAAATAACAACAAGAACAACAACAACCCTAAATAACAACAAGAACAAGAACAACAACAACAACAACAACCCTAAACAACAACAACAACAACCCTATATAACAACAACAACAACAACAATAACAACAACCCTAAACAACAACAACAGCAACAAAAACCCTAAAAAAACAACCCTAAACAACAACAACAAAAAACCTAAATAAAAACAACAACAACAACAACACTAACCAACAACAACAACAACAACAACAACAACAACAACTATAACAACAACAACAACAACAACCCTAAACAACAACAACAACAACCCTAAATAACAACAACAAATACAACAAAAACCCTAAATAACAACAGCAACCCTAGAAAACAACAACAACAACAACAACAACAACCCTAAACAACAGCAACAACAACAACAACAAACCTAAACAACAACAACAAACCTAAATAAAAACAACAACAACAACAACCTTAAATAAAAACAACAACAACAACATCAACAACACTAACCAACAACAACAACGACAACAACAATAACAACAACAACAACAACAACAACAACAACCCTAAATAACAACAAGAACAACAACAACAAAAACCCTAAATAACAACAACAACCCTAAATAACAACAACAACAACAACCTTAAATAACAACAAGAATAACAACAACCCTAAATAACAACAACAACAACAACAATAACAACAACCCTAAAAAACAACAACAACAACAACAACAATAATAACAATAAAAACAACAACAATAACAATAACAACAACAACAACCCTAAACAACAACAACAATAACAACAGCAACAACAACTCTAAACAACAACAACAACAATATCAACAAAAACAACAACCCTAAATAACAACAACAACAACAACAATAACAACCACCCTAAATAACAACAACAACCCTAAATAACAACAACAACAACAACAATAACAACAACCCTAAATAACAACAACAACAACAACAATAACAACCACCCTAAATAACAACAACAACCCTAAATAACAACAACAATAACAACAACCCTAAACAACAACAACAACAACAACAACAACAATAACAATAAAAATAACAACAACAACAATAACAACAACAACAACCCTAAACAACAACAACAATAACAAAAGCAACAACAACCCTAAACAACAACAACAACAATAACCCTAAATAACAACAAGAACAAAAAAAACAACAACAATAACAACAACCACCTAAACAACAATTACAACAACAACAACAATAAGAACTACAAAAACAACCCTAAATAACAACAACTACAACAACCCTAAATAACAACAACAACTACAACAACAACAACAACAACCCTAAATAACAACAACAAATACAACAAAAACCCTAAATAACAATAGCAACCCTAGAAAACAACAACAACAACAACAAACCTAAACAACAACAACAAACCTAAATAAAAACAACAACAACAACAACCTTAAATAAAAACAACAACAACAACATCAACAACACTAACCAACAACAACAACAACAACAACAACAATAACAACAACCACAACAACAACCCTAAATAACAACAAGAACAACAACAACAAAAACCCTAAATAACAACAGCAACCCTAGAAAACAACAACAATAGCAACAACAACAACCTTAAATAACAACAAGAATAACAACAACCCTAAATAACAACAACAACAACAACAATAACAACCCTAAACAACAACAACAACAACAACAACAATAACAATAAAAACAACAACAATAACAATAACAACAACAACAACCCTAAACAACAACAACAATAACAACAGCAACAACAACTCTAAACAACAACAACAACAATAACAACAACAACAACAACCCAAAATAACAACAACAACAACAACAATAACAACCACCCTAAATAACAACAACAACCCTAAATAACAACAACAACAACAACAATAACAACAACCCTAAACAACAACAACAACAACAACAACAATAACAATAAAAATAACAACAACAACAATAACAACAACAACAACCCTAAACAACAACAACAATAACAAAAGCAACAACAACCCTAAACAACAACAACAACAATAACCCTAAATAACAACAAGAACAAAAAAAACAACAACAATAACAACAACCACCTAAACAACAATTACAACAACAACAACAATAAGAACTACAAAGACAACCCTAAATAACAACAACTACAACAACCCTAAATAACAACAACAACTACAACAACAACAACAACAACCCTAAATAACAACAACAAATACAACAAAAACCCTAAATAACAATAGCAACCCTAAAAAACAACAACAACAACAACAAACCTAAACAACAACAACAAACCTAAATAAAAACAACAACAACAACAACCTTAAATAAAAACAACAACAACAACATCAACAACACTAACCAACAACAACAACAACAACAACAACAATAACAACAACCACAACAACAACCCTAAATAACAACAAGAACAACAACAACAAAAACCCTAAATAATAACAGCAACCCTAGAAAACAACAACAATAACAACAACAACAACCCTAAACAACAACAACAACAACAACAACCCTAAACAACAACAACAAAAAACCTAAATGAAAACAACAACAACAACAACAACAACAACCCTAAATAACAACAACAACTACTACAACAACAACAACAACAACAACCCTAAATAACAACAACAAATACAACAAAAACCCTAAATAACAACAGCAACCCTAGAAAACAACAACAACAACAACAACAACAACAACAACCCTAAACAACAGCAACAACAACAACAACAACAAACCTAAACAACAAGAACAAACCTAAATAAAAACAACAACAACAACAACCTTAAATAAAAACAACAACAACAACATCAACAACACTAACCAACAACAACAACAACAACAACAACATTAACAATAACCACAACAACAACCCTAAATAACAACAAGAACAACAACAACAAAAACCTTAAATAACAACAACAACCCTAGAAAACAACAACAACAACAACAACAACAACACTAAACAACAACAACAACAACAACAACAAAAACAAACCTAAACAACAACAACAACAAACCTAAATAAAAACAACAACAACAACAACAACCTTAAATAAAAACAACAACAACAACATCAACAACACTAACCAACAACAACAACGACAACAAAAATAACAACAACAACAACAACAACCCTAAATAACAACAAGAACAACAACAACAAAAACCCTAAATAACAACAGCAACCCTAAATAACAACAACAACAACAACCTTAAATAACAACAAGAATAACAACAACCCTAAATAACAACAACAACAACAACAATAACAACCCTAAACAACAACAACAACAACAACAACAATAACAATAAAAACAACAACAATAACAATAACAACAACAACAACCCTAAACAACAACAACAATAACAACAGCAACAACAACCCTAAACAACAACAACAACAATAACAACAACAACAACAACCCAAAATAACAACAACAACAACAACAATAACAACCACCCTAAATAACAACAACAACAACAACAACCCTAAATAACAACAACAACAACAACAATAACAACAACCCTAAACAACAACAACAACAACAACAACAACAATAACAATAAAAATAACAACAACAACAATAACAACAACAACAACCCTAAACAACAACAACAATAACAAAAGCAACAACAACCCTAAACAACAACAACAACAATAACCCCCTAAATAACAACAAGAACAAAAAAAACAACAACAATAACAACAACCACCTAAACAACAATTACAACAACAACAACAATAAGAACTACAAAAACAACCCTAAATAACAACAACAACCCTAAATAACAACAACTACAACAACCCTAAATAACAACAACAACTACTACAACAACAACAACAACAACAACCCTAAATAACAACAACAAATACAACAAAAACCCTAAATAACAACAGCAACCCTAGAAAACAACAACAACAACAACAACAACAACCCTAAACAACAGCAACAACAACAACAACAACAAACCTAAACAACAACAACAAACCTAAATAAAAACAACAACAACAACAACCTTAAATAAAAACAACAACAACAACATCAACAACACTAACCAACAACAACAACAACAACAACAACAATAACAACAACCACAACAACAACCCTAAATAACAACAAGAACAACAACAACAAAAACCCTAAATAACAACAGCAACCCTAGAAAACAACAACAATAACAACAACAACAACCCTAAACAACAACAACAACAACAACAACCCTAAACAACAACAACAAAAAACCTAAATGAAAACAACAACAACAACAACAACAACAACCCTAAATAACAACAAGAATAACAACAACCCTAAATAACAACAACAACAATAACAACAACCCTAAACAACAACAACAACAACAACCCTAAACAACAACAACAAAAAACCTAAATGAAAACAACAACAACAACAACAACAACAACCCTAAATAACAACAAGAATAACAACAACCCTAAATAACAACAACAACAACAACAACAATAACAACAACCCTAAACAACAACAACAACAACAACAACAACAACAATAACAACAACAACAACAACCCTAAACAACAACAACAACAAACCTAAATAAAAACAACAACAACAACAACCCTAAACAACAACAACAACAACCCTAAACAACAACAACAAAAAACCTAAATGAAAACAACAACAACAACAACAACAAGAACAACAATAACAACAACCCTAAACAACAACAACAACAACAACAACAATAACAATAAAAACAACAACAACAACAATAACAACAACAACAACCCTAAACAACAACAACAACAACAACAACAACAATAACAACAACAACAACAACCCTAAACAACAACAACAACAACAAAATCCCTAAATAATAACAACAACAACAACAACAACAACCCTAAATAACAACAACAACAACAACAACCCTAAATAACAACAACAACAACAACCCTAAACAACAACAACAACAAACCTAAATAAAAACAACAACAACAACCCTAAATAAAAACAACAACAACAACAACAACACTAACCAACAGCAACAACAATAACAACAACAATAACAACAACAATAACAACAACAACAACGCTAAATAACAACAAGAACAACAACAACAAAAACCCTAAATAACAACAACAACAACAACAACCCTAAATAACAACAAGAACAACAACAACCCTAAATAACAACAAGAACAAGAACAACAACAACAACAACAACCCTAAACAACAACAACAACAACCCTAAATAACAACAACAACAACAACAATAACAACAACCCTAAACAACAACAACAGCAACAAAAACCCTAAAAAAACAACCCTAAACAACAACAACAAAAAACCTAAATAAAAACAACAACAACAACAACACTAACCAACAACAACAACAACAACAACAACAACAACAACTATAACAACAACAACAACAACAACCCTAAACAACAACAACAACAACCCTAAATAACAACAACAAATACAACAAAAACCCTAAATAACAACAGCAACCCTAGAAAACAACAACAACAACAACAACCCTAAACAACAGCAACAACAACAACAACAAACCTAAACAACAACAACAAACCTAAATAAAAACAACAACAACAACAACCTTAAATAAAAACAACAACAACAACATCAACAACACTAACCAACAACAACAACGACAACAACAATAACAACAACAACAACAACCCTAAATAACAACAAGAACAACAACAACAAAAACCCTAAATAACAACAACAACCCTAAATAACAACAACAACAACAACAATAACAACAACCCTAAACAACAACAACAACAACAACAACAATAATAACAATAAAAACAACAACAATAACAATAACAACAACAATAACAACCACCCTAAATAACAACAACAACCCTAAATAACAACAACAACAACAACAATAACAACAACCCTAAACAACAACAACAACAACAACAACAATAACAATAAAAATAACAACAACAACAATAACAACAACAACAACCCTAAACAACAACAACAATAACAAAAGCAACAAGAACCCTAAACAACAACAACAACAACAACAATAACCCTAAATAACAACAAGAACAAAAAAAACAACAACAATAACAACAACCACCTAAACAACAATTACAACAACAACAACAATAAGAACTACAAAAACAACCCTAAATAACAACAACTACAACAACCCTAAATAACAACAACAACTACAACAACAACAACAACAACCCTAAATAACAATAACAAATACAACAAAAACCCTAAATAACAATAGCAACCCTAGAAAACAACAACAACAACAACAAACCTAAACAACAACAACAAACCTAAATAAAAACAACAACAACAACAACCTTAAATAAAAACAACAACAACAACATCAACAACACTAACCAACAACAACAACAACAACAACAACAATAACAACAACCACAACAACAACCCTAAATAACAACAAGAACAACAACAAGAAAAACCCTAAATAACAACAGCAACCCTAGAAAACAACAACAATAACAACAACAACAACCCTAAACAACAACAACAACAACAACAACCCTAAACAACAACAACAAAAAACCTAAATGAAAACAACAACAACAACAACAACAACAACCCTAAATAACAACAACAACAACAACAACCCTAAATAACAACAACAACAACAACAACAACCCTAAACAACAACAACAACAACAACAACCCTAAACAACAACAACAAAAAACCTAAATGAAAACAACAACAACAACAACAACAACAACCCTAAATAACAACAAGAATAACAACAACCCTAAATAACATCAACAACAACAACAACAACAATAACAACAACCCTAAACAACAACAACAACAACAACAACAACAACAACAATAACAACAACAACAACAACCCTAAACAACAACAACAACAAACCTAAATAAAAACAACAACAACAACAACCCTAAACAACAACAACAACAACCCTAAACAACAACAACAAAAAACCTAAATAAAAACAACAACAACAACAACAACAACAACAACAATAACAACAACCCTAAACAACAACAACAACAACAACAATAACAATAAAAACAATAACAACAACAACAATAACAACAACAACAACCCTAAACAACAACAACAACAACAACAACAACAATAACAACAACAACAACAACCCTAAACAACAACAACAACAACAAAATCCCTAAATAATAACAACAACAACAACAACAACAACCCTAAATAATAACAACAACAACAACAACCCTAAATAACAACAACAACAACAACCCTAAACAACAACAACAACAAACCTTAATAAAAACAACAACAACAACCCTAAATAAAAACAACAACAACAACAACAACACTAACCAACAGCAACAACAATAACAACAACAATAACAACAACAATAACAACAACAACAACGCTAAATAACAACAAGAACAACAACAACAAAAACCCTAAATAACAACAACAACAACAACAACCCTAAATAACAACAAGAACAACAACAACCCTAAATAACAACAAGAACAAGAACAACAACAACAACAACAACCCTAAACAACAACAACAACAACCCTATATAACAACAACAACAACAACAATAACAACAACCCTAAACAACAACAACAGCAACAAAAACCCTAAAAAAACAACCCTAAACAACAACAACAAAAAACCTAAATAAAAACAACAACAACAACAACACTAACCAACAACGACAACAACAACAACAACAACAACAACAACAACTATAACAACAACAACAACAACAACCCTAAACAACAACAACAACAACCCTAAATAACAACAACAAATACAACAAAAACCCTAAATAACAACAGCAACCCTAGAAAACAACAACAACAACAACAACAACAACCCTAAACAACAGCAACAACAACAACAACAAACCTAAACAACAACAACAAACCTAAATAAAAACAACAACAACAACAACCTTAAATAAAAACAACAACAACAACATCAACAACACTAACCAACAACAACAACGACAACAACAATAACAACAACAACAACAACAACAACAACAACCCTAAATAACAACAAGAACAACAACAACAAAAACCCTAAATAACAACAACAACCCTAAATAACAACAACAACAACAACCTTAAATAACAACAAGAATAACAACAACCCTAAATAACAACAACAACAACAACAATAACAACAACCCTAAAAAACAACAACAACAACAACAACAATAATAACAATAAAAACAACAACAATAACAATAACAACAACAACAACCCTAAACAACAACAACAATAACAACAGCAACAACAACTCTAAACAACAACAACAACAATATCAACAAAAACAACAACCCTAAATAACAACAACAACAACAACAATAACAACAACCCTAAATAACAACAACAACCCTAAATAACAACAACAACAACAACAATAACAACAACCCTAAATAACAACAACAACAACAACAATAACAACCACCCTAAATAACAACAACAACCCTAAATAACAACAACAATAACAACAACCCTAAACAACAACAACAACAACAACAACAACAATAACAATAAAAATAACAACAACAACAATAACAACAACAACAACCCTAAACAACAACAACAATAACAAAAGCAACAACAACCCTAAACAACAACAACAACAATAACCCTAAATAACAACAAGAACAAAAAAAACAACAACAATAACAACAACCACCTAAACAACAATTACAACAACAACAACAATAAGAACTACAAAAACAACCCTAAATAACAACAACTACAACAACCCTAAATAACAACAACAACAACAACAACAACAACAACAACCCTAAATAACAACAACAAATACAACAAAAACCCTAAATAACAATAGCAACCCTAGAAAACAACAACAACAACAACAAACCTAAACAACAACAACAAACCTAAATAAAAACAACAACAACAACAACCTTAAATAAAAACAACAACAACAACATCAACAACACTAACCAACAACAACAACAACAACAACAACAATAACAACAACCACAACAACAACCCTAAATAACAACAAGAACAACAACAACAAAAACCCTAAATAACAACAGCAACCCTAGAAAACAACAACAATAGCAACAACAACAACCCTAAACAACAACAACAACAACAACAACCCTAAACAACAACAACAAAAAACCTAAATGAAAACAACAACAACAACAACAACAACAACCCTAAATAACAACAAGAATAACAACAACCCTAAATAACAACAACAACAATAACAACAACCCTAAACAACAACAACAACAACAACAACCCTAAACAACAACAACAAAAAACCTAAATGAAAACAACAACAACAACAACAACAACAACCCTAAATAACAACAAGAATAACAACAACCCTAAATAACAACAACAACAATAACAACAACCCTAAACAACAACAACAACAACAACAACCCTAAACAACAACAACAAAAAACCTAAATGAAAACAACAACAACAACAACAACAACAACCCTAAATAACAACAAGAATAACAACAACCCTAAATAACAACAACAACAACAACAACAATAACAACAACCCTAAACAACAACAACAACAACAACAACAACAATAACAACAACAACAACAACCCTAAACAACAACAACAACAAACCTAAATAAAAACAACAACAACAACAACCCTAAACAATAACAACAAAAAACCTAAATGAAAACAACAACAACAACAACAACAAGAACAACAATAACAACAACCCTAAACAACAACAACAACAACAACAATAACAATAAAAACAACAACAACAACAATAACAACAACAACAACCCTAAACAACAACAACAACAACAACAACAACAATAACAACAACAACAACAACCCTAAACAACAACAACAACAACAAAATCCCTAAATAATAACAACAACAACAACAACAACAACCCTAAATAATAACAACAACAACAACAACCCTAAATAACAACAACAACAACAACCCTAAACAACAACAACAACAACAAACCTAAATAAAAACAACAACAACAACCCTAAATAAAAACAACAACAACAACAACACTAACCAACAGCAACAACAATAACAACAACAATAACAACAACAACAACGCTAAATAACAACAAGAACAACAACAACAAAAACCCTAAATAACAACAACAACAACAACAACCCTAAATAACAACAAGAACAACAACAACCCTAAATAACAACAAGAACAAGAACAACAACAACAACAACAACCCTAAACAACAACAACAACAACCCTATATAACAACAACAACAACAACAATAACAACAACCCTAAACAACAACAACAACAACAAAAACCCTAAAAAAACAACCCTAAACAACAACAACAAAAAACCTAAATAAAAACAACAACAACAACAACACTAACCAACAACGACAACAACAACAACAACAACAACAACTATAACAACAACAACAACAACAACCCTAAACAACAACAACAACAATAACAACCACCCTAAATAACAACAACAACCCTAAATAACAACAACAACAACAACAACAATAACAACAACCCTAAACAACAACAACAACAACAACAACAACAATAACAATAAAAATAACAACAACAACAATAACAACAACAACAACCCTAAACAACAACAACAATAACAAAAGCAACAACAACCCTAAACAACAACAACAACAATAACCCTAAATAACAACAAGAACAAAAAAAACAACAACAATAACAACAACCACCTAAACAACAATTACAACAACAACAACAATAAGAACTACAAAAACAACCCTAAATAACAACAACAACAACAACAACAACAACAACAACCCTAAATAACAACAACAAATACAACAAAAACCCTAAATAACAATAGCAACCCTAGAAAACAACAACAACAACAACAACAACAACAACAACAACAACAACCCTAAACAACAGCAACAACAACAACAACAACAAACCTAAACAACAACAACAAACCTAAATAAAAACAACAACAACAACAACCTTAAATAAAAACAACAACAACAACATCAACAACACTAACCAACAACAACAACAACAACAACAATAACAACAACCACAACAACAACCCTAAATAACAACAAGAACAACAACAACAAAAACCCTAAATAACAACAGCAACCCTAGAAAACAACAACAACAACAACAACAACAACCCTAAACAACAACAACAACAACAACAACAACAAACCTAAACAACAACCACAACAAACCTAAATAAAAACAACAACAACAACAACCTTAAATAAAAACAACAACAACAACATCAACAGCACTAACCAACAACAACAACAACGACAACAACAATAACAACAACAACAACAACAACCCTAAATAACAACAACAACAACAACAACAAAAACCCTAAATAACAACAGCAACCCTAAATAACAACAACAACAACAACCTTAAATAACAACAAGAAAAACAACAACCCTAAATAACAACAACAACAACAACAATAACAACAACCCTAAACAACAACAACAACAACAACAATAATAACAATAAAAACAACAACAATAACAATAACAACAACAACAACCCTAAACAACAACAACAATAACAACAACAACAACAACTCTAAACAACAACAACAACAACAAATACAACAACAACAACCCTAAATAACAACAACAACAACAACAATAACAACCACCCTAAATAACAACAAGAACAACAACAACCCTAAATAACAACAACAACAACAACAACAACAATAACAACCACCCTAAATAACAACAAGAACAACAACAACCCTAAATAACAACAACAACAACAACAACAACAATAACAACAACCCTAAACAAACAACAACAACAACAACAACAATAACAATAAAAATAACAACAACAATAACAACAACAACAACCCTAAACAACAACAACAATAACAAAAGCAACAACAACCCTAAACAACAACAACAACAATAACCCTAAATAACAACAAGAACAAAAAAAACAACAACAATAACAACAACCACCTAAACAACAATTAAAACAACAACAACAATAAGAACTACAAAAACAACCCTAAATAACAACAACAACAACAACCCTAAATAACAACAACTACAACAACCCTAAATAACAACAACAACTACTACAACAACAACAACAACAACAACCCTAAATAACAACAACAAATACAACAAAAACCCTAAATAACAACAGCAACCCTAGAAAACAACAACAACAACAACAACAACAACAACAACCCTAAACAACAGCAACAACAACCCTAAATAACAACAAGAACAACAACAACAAAAACCCTAAATAACAACAGCAACCCTAGAAAACAACAACAACAACAACAACAACAACCCTAAACAACAACAACAACAACAACAACAACAAACCTAAACAACAACCACAACAAACCTAAATAAAAACAACAACAACAACAACCTTAAATAAAAACAACAACAACAACATCAACAGCACTAACCAACAACAACAACAACGACAACAACAATAACAACAACAACAACAACAACCCTAAATAACAACAAGAACAACAACAACAAAAACCCTAAATAACAACAGCAACCCTAAATAACAACAACAACAACAACCTTAAATAACAACAAGAAAAACAACAACCCTAAATAACAACAACAACAACAACAATAACAACAACCCTAAACAACAACAACAACAACAACAATAATAACAATAAAAACAACAACAATAACAATAACAACAACAACAACCCTAAACAACAACAACAATAACAACAGCAACAACAACTCTAAACAACAACAACAACAATAAATACAACAACAACAACCCTAAATAACAACAACAACAACAACAATAACAACCACCCTAAATAACAACAAGAACAACAACAACCCTAAATAACAACAACAACAACAACAACAACAATAACAACCACCCTAAATAACAACAAGAACAACAACAACCCTAAATAACAACAACAACAACAACAACAACAATAACAACAACCCTAAACAAACAACAACAACAACAACAACAATAACAATAAAAATAACAACAACAATAACAACAACAACAACCCTAAACAACAACAACAATAACAAAAGCAACAACAACCCTAAACAACAACAACAACAATAACCCTAAATAACAACAAGAACAAAAAAAACAACAACAATAACAACAACCACCTAAACAACAATTAAAACAACAACAACAATAAGAACTACAAAAACAACCCTAAATAACAACAACAACAACAACCCTAAATAACAACAACTACAACAACCCTAAATAACAACAACAACTACTACAACAACAACAACAACAACAACCCTAAATAACAACAACAAATACAACAAAAACCCTAAATAACAACAGCAACCCTAGAAAACAACAACAACAACAACAACAACAACAACAACCCTAAACAACAACAACAACAACAACAACAACAAACCTAAACAACAAGAACAAACCTAAATAAAAACAACAACAACAACAACCTTAAATAAAAACAACAACAACAACAACAACACTAACCAACAACAACAACAACAACAACAACATTAACAATAACCACAACAACAACCCTAAATAACAACAAGAACAACAACAACAAAAACCTTAAATAACAACAGCAACCCTAGAAAACAACAACAACAACAACAACAACAACCCTAAACAACAACAACAACAACAACAACAACAACAAACCTAAACAACAACAACAACAAACCTAAATAAAAACAACAACAACAACAACCTTAAATAACAACAACAACAACAACAACAACAACACTAACCAACAACAACAACGACAACAAAAATAACAACAACAACAACAACAACCCTAAATAACAACAAGAACAACAACAACAAAAACCCTAAATAACAACAGCAACCCTAAATAACAACAACAACAACAACCTTAAATAACAACAAGAATAACAACAACCCTAAATAACAACAACAACAACAACAATAACAACAACAACAACAACCCTAAACAACAACAACAACAACAACAACAATAACAATAAAAACAACAACAATAACAATAACAACAACAACAACCCTAAACAACAACAACAATAACAACAGCAACAACAACTCTAAACAACAACAATAACAATAACAACAACAACAACAACGACAACCCTAAACAACAACAACAATAACAACAGCAACAACAACTCTAAACAACAACAACAACAATAACAACAGCAACAACAACTCTAAACAACAACAATAACAATAACAACAACAACAACCCTAAACAACAACAACAATAACAACAGCAACAACAACTCTAAACAACAACAACAACAATAACAATAACAACAACAACAACCCTAAACAACAACAACAATAACAACAGCAACAACAACTCTAAACAACAACAACAACAATAACAACAACAACAACAACCCAAAATAAAAACAACAACAACAACAATAACAACCACCCTAAATAACAACAAGAACAACAACAACCCTAAATAACAACAACAACAACAACAATAACAACAACCCTAAACAACAACAACAACAACAACAACTACAATAACAATAAAAATAACAACAAAAACAATAACAACAACAACAACCCTAAACAACAACAACAATAACAAAAGCAACAACAACCCTAAACAACAACAACAATAACCCCCTAAATAACAACAAGAACAAAAAAAACAACAACAATAACAACAACCACCTAAACAACAATTACAACAACAACAACAATAAGAACTACAAAAACAACCCTAAATAACAACAACAACAACAACCCTAAATAACAACAACTACAACAACCCTAAATAACAACAACAACTACAACAACAACAACAACAACAACAACCCTAAATAACAACAACAAATACAACAAAAACCCTAAATAACAACAGCAACCCTAGAAAACAACAACAACAACAACAATAACCCTAAACAACAGCAACAACAACAACAACAAACCTAAACAACAACAACAAACCTAAATAAAAACAACAGCAACCCTAGAAAACAACAACAACAACAACAACAACAACCCTAAACAACAACAACAACAACAACAACAACAACAAACCTAAACAACAACAACAACAAACCTAAATAAAAACAACAACAACAACAACCTTAAATAAAAACAACAACAACAACATCAACAACACTAACCAACAACAACAACGACAACAAAAATAACAA
>OX359291.1:32816957-32856957 GCA_947179395.2 Pulicaria dysenterica
ACAACAACAACAACATTAACAACCACCCTAAATAACAACAACAACCCTAAATAACAACAACAACAACAACAATAACAACAACCCTAAACAACAACAACAACAACAACAATAACAATAAAAATAACAACAACAACAATAACAACAACAACAACCCTAAACAACAACAACAATAACAAAAGCAACAACAACCCTAAACAACAACAACAACAATAACCCTAAATAACAACCAGAGCAAAAAAAACAACAACAATAACAACAACCACCTAAACAACAATTACAACAACAACAACAATAAGAACTACAAAAACAACCCTAAATAACAACAACTACAACAACCCTAAATAACAACAACAACTACAACAACAACAACAACAACCCTAAATAACAACAACAAATACAACAAAAACCCTAAATAACAATAGCAACCCTAGAAAACAACAACAACAACAACAACAACAACAACAACAACAACAACCCTAAACAACAGCAACAACAACAACAACAACAAACCTAAACAACAACAACAAACCTAAATAAAAACAACAACAACAACAACCCTAAACAACAACAACAACAACAACAACAAACCTAAACAACAACAACAACAAACCTAAATAAAAACAACAACAACAACAACCTTAAATAAAAACAACAACAACAACATCAACAACACTAACCAACAACAACAACAACGACAACAACAATAACAACAACAACAACAACCCTAAATAACAACAAGAACAACAACAACAAAAACCCTAAATAACAAAAGCAACCCTAAATAACAACAACAACAACAACCTTAAATAACAACAAGAATAACAACAACCCTAAATAACAACAACAACAACAACAATAACAACAACCCTAAACAACAACAACAACAACAACAACAACAATAATAACAATAAAAACAACAACAATAACAATAACAACAACAACAACAACAATAACAACAACCCTAAACAACAACAACAACAACAACAACTACAATAACAATAAAAATAACAACAACAACAATAACAACAACAACAACCCTAAACAACAACAACAATAACAAAAGCAACAACAACCCTAAACAACAACAACAATAACCCCCTAAATAACAACAAGAACAAAAAAAACAACAACAATAACAACAACCACCTAAACAACAATTACAACAACAACAACAATAAGAACTACAAAAACAACCCTAAATAACAACAACAACAACAACCCTAAATAACAACAACTACAACAACCCTAAATAACAACAACAACTACAACAACAACAACAACAACAACAACCCTAAATAACAACAACAAATACAACAAAAACCCTAAATAACAACAGCAACCCTAGAAAACAACAACAACAACAACAACAACAATAACCCTAAACAACAGCAACAACAACAACACCAAACCTAAACAACAACAACAAACCTAAATAAAAAAAACAACAACAACAACCTTAAATAAAAACAACAACAACAACATCAACAACACTAACCAACAACAACAACAACGACAACAACAACAACCCTAAATAACAACAAGAACAACAACAACAAAAACCCTAAATAACAACAACAACAACAACCTTAAATAACAACAAGAATAACAACAACCCTAAATAACAACAACAACAACAACAATAACAACAACCCTAAACAACAACAACAACAACAACAACAATAATAACAATAAAAACAACAACAATAACAATAACAACAACAACAACCCTAAACAACAACAACAATAACAACAGCAACAACAACTCTAAACAACAACAACAACAATATCAACAACAACAACAACCCTAAATAACAACAACAACAACAACAATAACAACCACCCTAAATAACAACAACAACCCTAAATAACAACAACAACAACAACAATAACAACAACCCTAAATAACAACAACAACAACAACAATAACAACCACCCTAAATAACAACAACAACCCTAAATAACAACAACAACAACAACAATAACAACAACCCTAAACAACAACAACAACAACAACAATAACAATAAAAATAACAACAACAACAATAACAACAACAACAACCCTAAACAACAACAACAATAACAAAAGCAACAACAACCCTAAACAACAACAACAACAATAACCCTAAATAACAACCAGAGCAAAAAAAACAACAACAATAACAACAACCACCTAAACAACAATTACAACAACAACAACAATAAGAACTACAAAAACAACCCTAAATAACAACAACTACAACAACCCTAAATAACAACAACAACTACAACAACAACAACAACAACCCTAAATAACAACAACAAATACAACAAAAACCCTAAATAACAATAGCAACCCTAGAAAACAACAACAACAACAACAACAACAACAACAACAACCCTAAACAACAGCAACAACAACAACAACAACAAACCTAAACAACAACAACAAACCTAAATAAAAACAACAACAACAACAACCCTAAACAACAACAACAACAACAACAACAAACCTAAACAACAACAACAACAAACCTAAATAAAAACAACAACAACAACAACCTTAAATAAAAACAACAACAACAACATCAACAACACTAACCAACAACAACAACAACGACAACAACAATAACAACAACAACAACAACCCTAAATAACAACAAGAACAACAACAACAAAAACCCTAAATAACAAAAGCAACCCTAAATAACAACAACAACAACAACCTTAAATAACAACAAGAATAACAACAACCCTAAATAACAACAACAACAACAACAATAACAACAACCCTAAACAACAACAACAACAACAACAACAACAACAATAATAACAATAAAAACAACAACAATAACAATAACAACAACAACAACCCTAAACAACAACAACAATAACAACAGCAGCAACAACTCTAAACAACAACAACAACAATATCAACAACAACAACAACCCTAAATAACAACAACAACAACAACAATAACAACCACCCTAAATAACAACAACAACCCTAAATAACAACAACAACAACAACAATAACAACAACCCTAAATAACAACAACAACAACAACAATAACAACCACCCTAAATAACAACAACAACCCTAAATAACAACAACAACAACAACAACAATAACAACAACCCTAAACAACAACAACAACAACAACAACAACAATAACAATAAAAATAACAACAACAACAATAACAACAACAACAACCCTAAACAACAACAACAATAACAAAAGCAACAACAACCCTAAACAACAACAACAACAATAACCCTAAATAACAACAAGAACAAAAAAAACAACAACAATAACAACAACCACCTAAACAACAATTACAACAACAACAACAATAAGAACTACAAAAACAACCCTAAATAACAACAACAACTACAACAACAACAACAACAACCCTAAATAACAACAACAAATACAACAAAAACCCTAAATAACAATAGCAACCCTAGAAAACAACAACAACAACAACAACAACAACAACAACAACAACCCTAAACAACAGCAACAACAACAACAACAACAAACCTAAACAACAACAACAAACCTAAATAAAAACAACAACAACAACAACCTTAAATAAAAACAACAACAACAACATCAACAACACTAACCAACAACAATAACAACAACAACAACAATAACAACAACCACAACAACAACCCTAAATAACAACAAGAACAACAACAACAAAAACCCTAAATAACAACAGCAACCCTAGAAAACAACAACAACAACTACAACAACCCTAAACAACAACAACAACAACAACAACAACAAACCTAAACAACAACCACAACAAACCTAAATAAAAACAACAACAACAACAACCTTAAATAAAAACAACAACAACAACATCAACAGCACTAACCAACAACAACAACAACGACAACAACAATAACAACAACAACAACAACAACCCTAAATAACAACAACAACCCTAAACAACAACAAAAACCCTAAATAACAACAGCAACCCTAAATAACAACAACAACAACAACCTTAAATAACAACAAGAAAAACAACAACCCTAAATAACAACAACAACAACAACAATAACAACAACCCTAAACAACAACAACAACAACAACAATAATAACAATAAAAACAACAACAATAACAATAACAACAACAACAACCCTAAACAACAACAACAATAACAACAGCAACAACAACTCTAAACAACAACAACAACAATAAATACAACAACAACAACCCTAAATAACAACAACAACAACAACAATAACAACCACCCTAAATAACAACAAGAACAACAACAACCCTAAATAACAACAACAACAACAACAACAACAATAACAACCACCCTAAATAACAACAAGAACAACAACAACCCTAAATAACAACAACAACAACAACAACAACAATAACAACAACCCTAAACAAACAACAACAACAACAACAACAATAACAATAAAAATAACAACAACAATAACAACAACAACAACCCTAAACAACAACAACAATAACAAAAGCAACAACAACCCTAAACAACAACAACAACAATAACCCTAAATAACAACAAGAACAAAAAAAACAACAACAATAACAACAACCACCTAAACAACAATTAAAACAACAACAACAATAAGAACTACAAAAACAACCCTAAATAACAACAACAACAACAACCCTAAATAACAACAACTACAACAACCCTAAATAACAACAACAATAACAACAGCAACAACAACTCTAAACAACAACAATAACAATAACAACAACAACAACCCTAAACAACAACAACAATAACAACAGCAACAACAACTCTAAACAACAACAACAACAATAACAACAGCAACAACAACTCTAAACAACAACAACAACAACTACTACAACAACAACAACAACAACAACCCTAAATAACAACAACAAATACAACAAAAACCCTAAATAACAACAGCAACCCTAGAAAACAACAACAACAACAACAACAACAACAACAACCCTAAACAACAGCAACAACAACAACAACAACAAACCTAAACAACAAGAACAAACCTAAATAAAAACAACAACAACAACAACCTTAAATAAAAACAACAACAACATCAACAACACTAACCAACAACAACAACAACAACAACAACATTAACAATAACCACAACAACAACCCTAAATAACAACAAGAACAACAACAACAAAAACCTTAAATAACAACAGCAACCCTAGAAAACAACAACAACAACAACAACAACAACCCTAAACAACAACAACAACAACAACAACAACAACAAACCTAAACAACAACAACAACAAACCTAAATAAAAACAACAACAACAACAACCTTAAATAAAAACAACAACAACAACATCAACAACACTAACCAACAACAACAACGACAACAAAAATAACAACAACAACAACAACAACCCTAAATAACAACAAGAACAACAACAACAAAAACCCTAAATAACAACAGCAACCCTAAATAACAACAACAACAACAACCTTAAATAACAACAAGAATAACAACAACCCTAAATAACAACAACAACCCTAAATAACAACAACAACAACAACAATAACAACAACCCTAAACAACAACAACAACAACAACAACAATAATAACAATAAAAACAACAACAATAACAATAACAACAACAACAACCCTAAACAACAACAACAATAACAACAGCAACAACAACTCTAAACAACAACAACAACAATATCAACAACAACAACAACCCTAAATAACAACAACAACAACAACAATAACAACCACCCTAAATAACAACAACAACCCTAAATAACAACAACAACAACAACAATAACAACAACCCTAAATAACAACAACAACAACAACAATAACAACCACCCTAAATAACAACAACAACCCTAAATAACAACAACAACAACAACAATAACAACAACCCTAAACAACAACAACAACAACAACAATAACAATAAAAATAACAACAACAACAATAACAACAACAACAACCCTAAACAACAACAACAATAACAAAAGCAACAACAACCCTAAACAACAACAACAACAATAACCCTAAATAACAACCAGAGCAAAAAAAACAACAACAATAACAACAACCACCTAAACAACAATTACAACAACAACAACAATAAGAACTACAAAAACAACCCTAAATAACAACAACTACAACAACCCTAAATAACAACAACAACTACAACAACAACAACAACAACCCTAAATAACAACAACAAATACAACAAAAACCCTAAATAACAATAGCAACCCTAGAAAACAACAACAACAACAACAACAACAACAACAACAACAACCCTAAACAACAGCAACAACAACAACAACAACAAACCTAAACAACAACAACAAACCTAAATAAAAACAACAACAACAACAACCCTAAACAACAACAACAACAACAACAACAAACCTAAACAACAACAACAACAAACCTAAATAAAAACAACAACAACAACAACCTTAAATAAAAACAACAACAACAACATCAACAACACTAACCAACAACAACAACAACAACAACAACAATAACAACAACAACAACAACCCTAAATAACAACAAGAACAACAACAACAAAAACCCTAAATAACAAAAGCAACCCTAAATAACAACAACAACAACAACCTTAAATAACAACAAGAATAACAACAACCCTAAATAACAACAACAACAACAACAATAACAACAACCCTAAACAACAACAACAACAACAACAACAACAACAATAATAACAATAAAAACAACAACAATAACAATAACAACAACAACAACCCTAAACAACAACAACAATAACAACAGCAGCAACAACTCTAAACAACAACAACAACAATATCAACAACAACAACAACCCTAAATAACAACAACAACAACAACAATAACAACCACCCTAAATAACAACAACAACCCTAAATAACAACAACAACAACAACAATAACAACAACCCTAAATAACAACAACAACAACAACAATAACAACCACCCTAAATAACAACAACAACCCTAAATAACAACAACAACAACAACAACAATAACAACAACCCTAAACAACAACAACAACAACAACAACAACAATAACAATAAAAATAACAACAACAACAATAACAACAACAACAACCCTAAACAACAACAACAATAACAAAAGCAACAACAACCCTAAACAACAACAACAACAATAACCCTAAATAACAACAAGAACAAAAAAAACAACAACAATAACAACAACCACCTAAACAACAATTACAACAACAACAACAATAAGAACTACAAAAACAACCCTAAATAACAACAACAACAACAACAACAACAACAACAACCCTAAATAACAACAACAAATACAACAAAAACCCTAAATAACAATAGCAACCCTAGAAAACAACAACAACAACAACAACAACAACAACAACAACAACAACCCTAAACAACAGCAACAACAACAACAACAACAAACCTAAACAACAACAACAAACCTAAATAAAAACAACAACAACAACAACCTTAAATAAAAACAACAACAACAACATCAACAACACTAACCAACAACAATAACAACAACAACAACAATAACAACAACCACAACAACAACCCTAAATAACAACAAGAACAACAACAACAAAAACCCTAAATAACAACAGCAACCCTAGAAAACAACAACAACAACTACAACAACCCTAAACAACAACAACAACAACAACAACAACAAACCTAAACAACAACCACAACAAACCTAAATAAAAACAACAACAACAACAACCTTAAATAAAAACAACAACAACAACATCAACAGCACTAACCAACAACAACAACAACGACAACAACAATAACAACAACAACAACAACAACCCTAAATAACAACAAGAACAACAACAACAAAAACCCTAAATAACAACAGCAACCCTAAATAACAACAACAACAACAACCTTAAATAACAACAACAACAACAACAACCCTAAATAACAACAACAACAACAACAATAACAACAACCCTAAACAACAACAACAACAACAACAATAATAACAATAAAAACAACAACAATAACAACAACAATAACAACAACCCTAAACAACAACAACAATAACAACAGCAACAACAACTCTAAACAACAACAACAACAATAAATACAACAACAACAACCCTAAATAACAACAACAACAACAACAATAACAACCACCCTAAATAACAACAAGAACAACAACAACCCTAAATAACAACAACAACAACAACAACAACAATAACAACCACCCTAAATAACAACAAGAACAACAACAACCCTAAATAACAACAACAACAACAACAACAACAACAATAACAACAACCCTAAACAAACAACAACAACAACAACAACAATAACAATAAAAATAACAACAACAATAACAACAACAACAACCCTAAACAACAACAACAATAACAAAAGCAACAACAACCCTAAACAACAACAACAACAATAACCCTAAATAACAACAAGAACAAAAAAAACAACAACAATAACAACAACCACCTAAACAACAATTAAAACAACAACAACAATAAGAACTACAAAAACAACCCTAAATAACAACAACAACAACAACCCTAAATAACAACAACTACAACAACCCTAAATAACAACAACAATAACAACAGCAACAACAACTCTAAACAACAACAATAACAATAACAACAACAACAACCCTAAACAACAACAACAATAACAACAGCAACAACAACTCTAAACAACAACAACAACAATAACAACAGCAACAACAACTCTAAACAACAACAACAACAACTACTACAACAACAACAACAACAACAACCCTAAATAACAACAACAAATACAACAAAAACCCTAAATAACAACAGCAACCCTAGAAAACAACAACAACAACAACAACAACAACAACAACCCTAAACAACAGCAACAACAACAACAACAACAAACCTAAACAACAAGAACAAACCTAAATAAAAACAACAACAACAACAACCTTAAATAAAAACAACAACAACATCAACAACACTAACCAACAACAACAACAACAACATTAACAATAACCACAACAACAACCCTAAATAACAACAAGAACAACAACAACAAAAACCTTAAATAACAACAGCAACCCTAGAAAACAACAACAACAACAACAACAACAACCCTAAACAACAACAACAACAACAACAACAACAACAAACCTAAACAACAACAACAACAAACCTAAATAAAAACAACAACAACAACAACCTTAAATAAAAACAACAACAACAACATCAACAACACTAACCAACAACAACAACGACAACAAAAATAACAACAACAACAACAACAACCCTAAATAACAACAACAACAACAACAACAAAAACCCTAAATAACAACAGCAACCCTAAATAACAACAACAACAACAACCTTAAATAACAACAAGAATAACAACAACCCTAAATAACAACAACAACAACAACAATAACAACAACAACAACAACCCTAAACAACAACAACAACAACAACAACAATAACAATAAAAACAACAACAATAACAATAACAACAACAACAACCCTAAACAACAACAACAATAACAACAGCAACAACAACTCTAAACAACAACCATAACAATAACAACAACAACAACCCTAAACAACAACAACAATAACAACAGCAACAACAACTCTAAACAACAACAACAACAATAACAACAGCAACAACAACTCTAAACAACAACAATAACAATAACAACAACAACAACCCTAAACAACAACAACAATAACAACAGCAACAACAACTCTAAACAACAACAACAACAATAACAATAACAACAACAACAACCCTAAACAACAACAACAATAACAACAGCAACAACAACTCTAAACAACAACAACAACAATAACAACAACAACAACAACCCAAAATAAAAACAACAACAACAACAATAACAACCACCCTAAATAACAACAAGAACAACAACAACCCTAAATAACAACAACAACAACAACAATAACAACAACCCTAAACAACAACAACAACAACAACAACTACAATAACAATAAAAATAACAACAACAACAATAACAACAACAACAACCCTAAACAACAACAACAATAACAAAAGCAACAACAACCCTAAACAACAACAACAATAACCCCCTAAATAACAACAAGAACAAAAAAAACAACAACAATAACAACAACCACCTAAACAACAATTACAACAACAACAACAATAAGAACTACAAAAACAACCCTAAATAACAACAACAACAACAACAACCCTAAATAACAACAACTACAACAACCCTAAATAACAACAACAACTACAACAACAACAACAACAACAACAACCCTAAATAACAACAACAAATACAACAAAAACCCTAAATAACAACAGCAACCCTAGAAAACAACAACAACAACAACAACAACAACAACCCTAAACAACAGCAACAACAACAACAACAACAAACCTAAACAACAACAACAAACCTAAATAAAAACAACAACAACAACAACCTTAAATAAAAACAACAACAACAACATCAACAACACTAACCAACAACAACAACAACAACAACAACAACAATAACAACAACCACAACAACAACCCTAAATAACAACAAGAACAACAACAACAAAAACCCTAAATAACAACAGCAACCCTAGAAAACAACAACAATAACAACAACAACAACCCTAAACAACAACAACAACAACAACAACCCTAAACAACAACAACAAAAAACTTAAATGAAAACAACAACAACAACAACAACAACAACCCTAAATAACAACAAGAATAACAACAACCCTAAATAACAACAACAACAATAACAACAACCCTAAACAACAACAACAACAACAACAACCCTAAACAACAACAACAAAAAACCTAAATGAAAACAACAACAACAACAACAACAACAACCCTAAATAACAACAAGAATAACAACAACCCTAAATAACAACAACAACAACAACAACAGTAACAACAACCCTAAACAACAACAACAACAACAACAACAACAATAACAACAACAACAACAACCCTAAACAACAACAACAACAAACCTAAATAAAAACAACAACAACAACAACCCTAAACAACAACAACAACAACCCTAAACAACAACAACAAAAAACCTAAATGAAAACAACAACAACAACAACAACAAGAACAACAATAACAACAACCCTAAACAACAACAACAACAACAACAACAATAACAATAAAAACAACAACAACAACAATAACAACAACAACAACCCTAAACAACAACAACAACAACAACAACAACAATAACAACAACAACAACAACAACAACAACCTTAAATAACAACAAGAATAACAACAACCCTAAATAACAACAACAACAACAACAATAACAACAACCCTAAACAACAACAACAACAACAACAATAATAACAATAAAAACAACAACAATAACAATAACAACAACAACAATCCTAAACAACAACAACAATAACAACAGCAACAACAACTCTAAACAACAACAACAACAACCCTAAATAACAACAACAACAACAATAAAAACCACCCTAAATAACAACAAGAACAACAACAACCCTAAATAACAACAACAACAACAACAATAACAACAACCCTAAACAAACAACAACAACAACAACAACAATAACAATAAAAATAACAACAACAACAATAACAACAACAACAACCCTAAACAACAACAACAATAACAAAAGCAACAACAACCCTAAACAACAACAACAACAATAACCCTAAATAACAACAAGAACAAAAAAAACAACAACAATAACAACAACCACCTAAACAACAATTACAACAACAACAACAATAAGAACTACAAAAACAACCCTAAATAACAACAACAACAACAACCCTAAATAACAACAACTACAACAACCCTAAATAACAACAACAACTACTACAACAACAACAACAACAACAACCCTAAATAACAACAACAAATACAACAAAAACCCTAAATAACAACAGCAACCCTAGAAAACAACAACAACAACAACCCTAAACAACAGCAACAACAACAACAACAACAAACCTAAACAACAAGAACAAACCTAAATAAAAACAACAACAACAACAACCTTAAATAAAAACAACAACAACAACATCAACAACACTAACCAACAACAACAACAACAACAACAACAACATTAACAACAACCACAACAACAACCCTAAATAACAACAAGAACAACAACAACAAAAACCCTAAATAACAACAGCAACCCTAGAAAACAACAACAACAACAACAACAACAACAACCCTAAACAACAACAACAACAACAACAACAACAAACCTAACCAACAACAACAACGACAACAAAAATAACAACAACAACAACAACAACCCTAAATAACAACAAGAACAACAACAACAAAAACCCTAAATAACAACAGCAACCCTAAATAACAACAACAACAACAACCTTAAATAACAACAAGAATAACAACAACCCTAAATAACAACAACAACAACAACAATAACAACAACCCTAAACAACAACAACAACAACAACAACAATAACAATAAAAACAACAACAATAACAATAACAACAACAACAACCCTAAACAACAACAACAATAACAACAGCAACAACAACTCTAAACAACAACAACAACAATAACAACAACAACAACAACCCTAAATAACAACAACAACAACAACAATAACAACCACCCTAAATAACAACAAGAACAACAACAACCCTAAATAACAACAACAACAACAACAATTACAACAACCCTAAACAACAACAACAACAACAACAACAACAATAACAATAAAAATAACAACAACAACAATAACAACAACAACAACCCTAAACAACAACAACAATAAAAAAAGCAACAACAACCCTAAACAACAACAACAACAATAACCCCCTAAATAACAACAAGAACAAAAAAAACAACAACAATAACAACAACCACCTAAACAACAATTACAACAACAACAACAATAAGAACTACAAAAACAACCCTAAATAACAACAACAACAACAACCCTAAATAACAACAACTACAACAACCCTAAATAACAACAACAACTACTACAACAACAACAACAACAACAACCCTAAATAACAACAACAAATACAACAAAAACCCTAAATAACAACAGCAACCCTAGAAAACAACAACAACAACAACAACAACAACCCTAAACAACAGCAACAACAACAACAACAACAAACCTAAACAACAACAACAAACCTAAATAAAAACAACAACAACAACAACCTTAAATAAAAACAACAACAACAACATCAACAACACTAACCAACAACAACAACAACAACAACAACAATAACAACAACCACCACAACAACCCTAAATAACAACAAGAACAACAACAACAAAAACCCTAAATAACAACAGCAACCCTAGAAAACAACAACAATAACAACAACAACAACCCTAAACAACAACAACAACAACAACAAACCTAAACAACAACAACAACAAACCTAAATAAAAACAACAACAACAACATCAACAACACTAACCAACAACAACAACAACGACAACAACAATAACAACAACAACAACAACAACCCTAAATAACAACAAGAACAACAACAACAAAAACCCTAAATAACAACAGCAACCCTAAATAACAACAACAACAACAACCTTAAATAACAACAAGAATAACAACAACCCTAAATAACAACAACAACAACAACAATAACAACAACCCTAAACAACAACAACAACAACAACAACAATAACAATAACAACAACAACAACCCTAAACAACAACAACAATAACAACAGCAACAACAACTCTAAACAACAACAACAACAATAACAACAACAACAACAACCCTAAATAACAACAACAACAACAACAATAACAACCACCCTAAATAACAACAAGAACAACAACAACCCTAAATAACAACAACAACAACAACAATAACAACAACCCTAAACAAACAACAACAACAACAACAACAATAACAATAAAAATAACAACAACAATAACAACAACAACAACCCTAAACAACAACAACAATAACAAAAGCAACAACAACCCTAAACAACAACAACAACAATAACCCTAAATAACAACAAGAACAAAAAAAACAACAACAATAACAACAACCACCTAAACAACAATTACAACAACAACAACAATAAGAACTACAAAAACAACCCTAAATAACAACAACAACAACAACCCTAAATAACAACAACAACAACAATAACAACCACCCTAAATAACAACAAGAACAACAACAACCCTAAATAACAACAACAACAACAACAATAACAACAACCCTAAACAACAACAACAACAACAACAATAACAATAAAAATAACAACAACAACAATAACAACAACAACAACCCTAAATAACAACAATAACAACAACAACAACAACAACCCTAAACAACAACAACAACAATAACCCCCTAAATAACAACAAGAACAAAAAAAACAACAACAATAACAACAACCACCTAAACAACAATTACAACAACAACAACAATAAGAACTACAAAAACAACCCTAAATAACAAAAACAACAACAACCCTAAATAACAATAACTACAACAACCCTAAATAACAACAACAACTACAACAACAACAACAACAACAACAACCCTAAATAACAACAACAAATACAACAAAAACCCTAAATAACAACAGCAACCCTAGAAAACAACAACAACAATAACAACAACAACAACAACCCTAAACAACAGAAACAACAACAACAACAACAAACCTAAACAACAACAACAACCCTAAACAACAACAACAACAATAACCCTAAATAACAACAACAACAACAACACCAACAACAATAACAAAAACAACAACAACAACAACAACAACAACCCTAAATAAAAACAACAACAACAACCCTAAATAACAACAACAACAACAAGAACAACAACAACCCTAAATAACAACAACAACAACAATAATAACAACCCTAAACAACAACAACAACAACAATAACAACAAAGACAACAACAACAACAATAACAACAACAACAGCCCTAAACAAGAACAACAATAACAATAGCAACAACAACCCTAAACAACAACCACAACAATAACCCTAAATAACAACAACAACTACAACAACCCTAAACAACAACAACAACAACAACAACAACAATAACAATAAAAATAACAACAACAACAATAACAACAACAACAACCCTAAACAACAACAACAATAACAAAAGCAACAACAACCCTAAACAACAACAACAACAATAACCCTAAATAACAACAAGAACAAAAAAAACAACAACAATAACAACAACCACCTAAACAACAATTACAACAACAACAACAATAAGAACTACAAAAACAACCCTAAATAACAACAACAACTACAACAACAACAACAACAACCCTAAATAACAACAACAAATACAACAAAAACCCTAAATAACAATAGCAACCCTAGAAAACAACAACAACAACAACAACAACAACAACAACAACCCTAAACAACAGCAACAACAACAACAACAACAAACCTAAACAACAACAACAAACCTAAATAAAAACAACAACAACAACAACCTTAAATAAAAACAACAACAACAACATCAACAACACTAACCAACAACAATAACAACAACAACAACAATAACAACAACCACAACAACAACCCTAAATAACAACAAGAACAACAACAACAAAAACCCTAAATAACAACAGCAACCCTAGAAAACAACAACAACAACTACAACAACCCTAAACAACAACAACAACAACAACAACAACAAACCTAAACAACAACCACAACAAACCTAAATAAAAACAACAACAACAACAACCTTAAATAAAAACAACAACAACAACATCAACAACACTAACCAACAACAACAACAACGACAACAACAATAACAACAACAACAACAACAACCCTAAATAACAACAAGAACAACAACAACAAAAACCCTAAATAACAACAGCAACCCTAAATAACAACAACAACAACAACCTTAAATAACAACAAGAAAAACAACAACCCTAAATAACAACAACAACAACAACAATAACAACAACCCTAAACAACAACAACAACAACAACAATAATAACAATAAAAACAACAACAATAACAATAACAACAACAACAACCCTAAACAACAACAACAATAACAACAGCAACAACAACTCTAAACAACAACAACAACAATAAATACAACAACAACAACCCTAAATAACAACAACAACAACAACAATAACAACCACCCTAAATAACAACAAGAACAACAACAACCCTAAATAACAACAACAACAACAACAACAACAATAACAACCACCCTAAATAACAACAAGAACAACAACAACCCTAAATAACAACAACAACAACAACAACAACAATAACAACAACCCTAAACAAACAACAACAACAACAACAACAATAACAATAAAAATAACAACAACAATAACAACAACAACAACCCTAAACAACAACAACAATAACAAAAGCAACAACAACCCTAAACAACAACAACAACAATAACCCTAAATAACAACAAGAACAAAAAAAACAACAACAATAACAACAACCACCTAAACAACAATTAAAACAACAACAACAATAAGAACTACAAAAACAACCCTAAATAACAACAACAACAACAACCCTAAATAACAACAACTACAACAACCCTAAATAACAACAACAACTACTACAACAACAACAACAACAACAACCCTAAATAACAACAACAAATACAACAAAAACCCTAAATAACAACAGCAACCCTAGAAAACAACAACAACAACAACAACAACAACAACAACAACAACCCTAAACAACAGCAACAACAACAACAACAACAAACCTAAACAACAAGAACAAACCTAAATAAAAACAACAACAACAACAACCTTAAATAAAAACAACAACAACATCAACAACACTAACCAACAACAACAACAACAACAACAACATTAACAATAACCACAACAACAACCCTAAATAACAACAAGAACAACAACAACAAAAACCTTAAATAACAACAGCAACCCTAGAAAACAACAACAACAACAACAACAACAACCCTAAACAACAACAACAACAACAACAACAACAACAAACCTAAACAACAACAACAACAAACCTAAATAAAAACAACAACAACAACAACCTTAAATAAAAACAACAACAACAACATCAACAACACTAACCAACAACAACAACGACAACAAAAATAACAACAACAACAACAACAACCCTAAATAACAACAAGAACAACAACAACAAAAACCCTAAATAACAACAGCAACCCTAAATAACAACAACAACAACAACCTTAAATAACAACAAGAATAACAACAACCCTAAATAACAACAACAACAACAACAATAACAACAACCCTAAACAACAACAACAACAACAACAACAATAACAATAAAAACAACAACAATAACAATAACAACAACAACAACCCTAAACAACAACAACAATAACAACAGCAACAACAACTCTAAACAACAACAATAACAATAACAACAACAACAACCCTAAACAACAACAACAATAACAACAGCAACAACAACTCTAAACAACAACAACAACAATAACAACAGCAACAACAACTCTAAACAACAACAATAACAATAACAACAACAACAACCCTAAACAACAACAACAATAACAACAGCAACAACAACTCTAAACAACAACAACAACAATAACAATAACAACAACAACAACCCTAAACAACAACAACAATAACAACAGCAACAACAACTCTAAACAACAACAACAACAATAACAACAACAACAACAACCCAAAATAAAAACAACAACAACAACAATAACAACCACCCTAAATAACAACAAGAACAACAACAACCCTAAATAACAACAACAACAACAACAATAACAACAACCCTAAACAACAACAACAACAACAACAACTACAATAACAATAAAAATAACAACAACAACAATAACAACAACAACAACCCTAAACAACAACAACAATAACAAAAGCAATAACAACCCTAAACAACAACAACAATAACCCCCTAAATAACAACAAGAACAAAAAAAACAACAACAATAACAACAACCACCTAAACAACAATTACAACAACAACAACAATAAGAACTACAAAAACAACCCTAAATAACAACAACAACAACAACAACCCTAAATAACAACAACTACAACAACCCTAAATAACAACAACAACTACAACAACAACAACAACAACAACAACCCTAAATAACAACAACAAATACAACAAAAACCCTAAATAACAACAGCAACCCTAGAAAACAACAACAACAACAACAACAACAACCCTAAACAACAGCAACAACAACAACAACAACAAACCTAAACAACAACAACAAACCTAAATAAAAACAACAACAACAACAACCTTAAATAAAAACAACAACAACAACATCAACAACACTAACCAACAACAACAACAACAACAACAACAACAATAACAACAACCACAACAACAACCCTAAATAACAACAAGAACAACAACAACAAAAACCCTAAATAACAACAGCAACCCTAGAAAACAACAACAATAACAACAACAACAACCCTAAACAACAACAACAACAACAACAACCCTAAACAACAACAACAAAAAACCTAAATGAAAACAACAACAACAACAACAACAACAACCCTAAATAACAACAAGAATAACAACAACCCTAAATAACAACAACAACAATAACAACAACCCTAAACAACAACAACAACAACAACAACCCTAAACAACAACAACAAAAAACCTAAATGAAAACAACAACAACAACAACAACAACAACCCTAAATAACAACAAGAATAACAACAACCCTAAATAACAACAACAACAACAACAACAGTAACAACAACCCTAAACAACAACAACAACAACAACAACAACAATAACAACAACAACAACAACCCTAAACAACAACAACAACAAACCTAAATAAAAACAACAACAACAACAACCCTAAACAACAACAACAACAACCCTAAACAACAACAACAAAAAACCTAAATGAAAACAACAACAACAACAACAACAAGAACAACAATAACAACAACCCTAAACAACAACAACAACAACAACAACAATAACAATAAAAACAATAACAACAACAACAATAACAACAACAACAACCCTAAACAACAACAACAACAACAACAACAACAATAACAACAACAACAACAACAACAACAACCTTAAATAACAACAAGAATAACAACAACCCTAAATAACAACAACAACAACAACAATAACAACAACCCTAAACAACAACAACAACAACAACAATAATAACAATAAAAACAACAACAATAACAATAACAACAACAACAATCCTAAACAACAACAACAATAACAACAGCAACAACAACTCTAAACAACAACAACAACAACCCTAAATAACAACAACAACAACAACAATAAAAACCACCCTAAATAACAACAAGAACAACATCAACCCTAAATAACAACAACAACAACAACAATAACAACAACCCTAAACAAACAACAACAACAACAACAACAATAACAATAAAAATAACAACAACAACAATAACAACAACAACAACCCTAAACAACAACAACAATAACAAAAGCAACAACAACCCTAAACAACAACAACAACAATAACCCTAAATAACAACAAGAACAAAAAAAACAACAACAATAACAACAACCACCTAAACAACAATTACAACAACAACAACAATAAGAACTACAAAAACAACCCTAAATAACAACAACAACAACAACCCTAAATAACAACAACTACGACAACCCTAAATAACAACAACAACTACTACAACAACAACAACAACAACAACCCTAAATAACAACAACAAATACAACAAAAACCCTAAATAACAACAGCAACCCTAGAAAACAACAACAACAACAACAACAACAACCCTAAACAACAGCAACAACAACAACAACAACAAACCTAAACAACAAGAACAAACCTAAATAAAAACAACAACAACAACAACCTTAAATAAAAACAACAACAACAACATCAACAACACTAACCAACAACAACAACAACAACAACAACAACATTAACAACAACCACAACAACAACCCTAAATAACAACAAGAACAACAACAACAAAAACCCTAAATAACAACAGCAACCCTAGAAAACAACAACAACAACAACAACAACAACAACCCTAAACAACAACAACAACAACAACAACAACAAACCTAACCAACAACAACAACGACAACAAAAATAACAACAACAACAACAACAACCCTAAATAACAACAAGAACAACAACAACAAAAACCCTAAATAACAACAGCAACCCTAAATAACAACAACAACAACAACCTTAAATAACAACAAGAATAACAACAACCCTAAATAACAACAACAACAACAACAATAACAACAACCCTAAACAACAACAACAACAACAACAACAATAACAATAAAAACAACAACAATAACAATAACAACAACAACAACCCTAAACAACAACAACAACAACAACAGCAACAACAACTCTAAACAACAACAACAACAATAACAACAACAACAACAACCCTAAATAACAACAACAACAACAACAATAACAACCACCCTAAATAACAACAAGAACAACAACAACCCTAAATAACAACAACAACAACAACAATTACAACAACCCTAAACAACAACAACAACAACAACAACAACAATAACAATAAAAATAACAACAACAACAATAACAACAACAACAACCCTAAACAACAACAACAATAAAAAAAGCAACAACAACCCTAAACAACAACAACAACAATAACCCCCTAAATAACAACAAGAACAAAAAAAACAACAACAATAACAACAACCACCTAAACAACAATTACAACAACAACAACAATAAGAACTACAAAAACAACCCTAAATAACAACAACAACAACAACCCTAAATAACAACAACTACAACAACCCTAAATAACAACAACAACTACTACAACAACAACAACAACAACAACCCTAAATAACAACAACAAATACAACAAAAACCCTAAATAACAACAGCAACCCTAGAAAACAACAACAACAACAACAACAACAACCCTAAACAACAGCAACAACAACAACAACAACAAACCTAAACAACAACAACAAACCTAAATAAAAACAACAACAACAACAACCTTAAATAAAAACAACAACAACAACATCAACAACACTAACCAACAACAACAACAACAACAACAACAATAACAACAACCACCACAACAACCCTAAATAACAACAAGAACAACAACAACAAAAACCCTAAATAACAACAGCAACCCTAGAAAACAACAACAATAACAACAACAACACACCTAAACAACAACAACAACAACAACAAACCTAAACAACAACAACAACAAACCTAAATAAAAACAACAACAACAACATCAACAACACTAACCAACAACAACAACAACGACAACAACAATAACAACAACAACAACAACAACCCTAAATAACAACAACAACAACAACAACAAAAACCCTAAATAACAACAGCAACCCTAAATAACAACAACAACAACAACCTTAAATAACAACAAGAATAACAACAACCCTAAATAACAACAACAACAACAACAATAACAACAACCCTAAACAACAACAACAACAACAACAACAACAATAACAATAAAAACAACAACAATAACAATAACAACAACAACAACCCTAAACAACAACAACAATAACAACAGCAACAACAACTCTAAACAACAACAACAACAATAACAACAACAACAACAACCCTAAATAACAACAACAACAACAACAATAACAACCACCCTAAATAACAACAAGAACAACAACAACCCTAAATAACAACAACAACAACAACAATAACAACAACCCTAAACAAACAACAACAACAACAACAACAATAACAATAAAAATAACAACAACAATAACAACAACAACAACCCTAAACAACAACAACAATAACAAAAGCAACAACAACCCTAAACAACAACAACAACAATAACCCTAAATAACAACAAGAACAAAAAAAACAACAACAATAACAACAACCACCTAAACAACAATTACAACAACAACAACAATAAGAACTACAAAAACAACCCTAAATAACAACAACAACAACAACCCTAAATAACAACAACAACAACAATAACAACCACCCTAAATAACAACAAGAACAACAACAACCCTAAATAACAACAACAACAACAACAATAACAACAACCCTAAACAACAACAACAACAACAACAATAACAATAAAAATAACAACAACAACAATAACAACAACAACAACCCTAAATAACAACAATAACAACAACAACAACAACAACCCTAAACAACAACAACAACAATAACCCCCTAAATAACAACAAGAACAAAAAAAACAACAACAATAACAACAACCACCTAAACAACAATTACAACAACAACAACAATAAGAACTACAAAAACAACCCTAAATAACAACAACAACAACAACCCTAAATAACAACAACTACAACAACCCTAAATAACAACAACAACTACAACAACAACAACAACAACCCTAAATAACAACAACAAATACAACAAAAACCCTAAATAACAACAGCAACCCTAGAAAACAACAACAACAACAACAACAACAACAACCCTAAACAACAACAACAACAACAACAACAACAAACCTAACCAACAACAACAACGACAACAAAAATAACAACAACAACAACAACAACCCTAAATAACAACAAGAACAACAACAACAAAAACCCTAAATAACAACAGCAACCCTAAATAACAACAACAACAACAACCTTAAATAACAACAAGAATAACAACAACCCTAAATAACAACAACAACAACAACAATAACAACAACCCTAAACAACAACAACAACAACAACAACAATAACAATAAAAACAACAACAATAACAATAACAACAACAACAACCCTAAACAACAACAACAATAACAACATCAACAACAACTCTAAACAACAACAACAACAATAACAACAACAACAACAACCCTAAATAACAACAACAACAACAACAATAACAACCACCCTAAATAACAACAAGAACAACAACAACCCTAAATAACAACAACAACAACAACAATTACAACAACCCTAAACAACAACAACAACAACAACAACAACAATAACAATAAAAATAACAACAACAACAATAACAACAACAACAACCCTAAACAACAACAACAATAAAAAAAGCAACAACAACCCTAAACAACAACAACAACAATAACCCCCTAAATAACAACAAGAACAAAAAAAACAACAACAATAACAACAACCACCTAAACAACAATTACAACAACAACAACAATAAGAACTACAAAAACAACCCTAAATAACAACAACAACAACAACCCTAAATAACAACAACTACAACAACCCTAAATAACAACAACAACTACTACAACAACAACAACAACAACAACCCTAAATAACAACAACAAATACAACAAAAACCCTAAATAACAACAGCAACCCTAGAAAACAACAACAATAACAACAACAACACACCTAAACAACAACAACAACAACAACAAACCTAAACAACAACAACAACAAACCTAAATAAAAACAACAACAACAACATCAACAACACTAACCAACAACAACAACAACGACAACAACAATAACAACAACAACAACAACAACCCTAAATAACAACAAGAACAACAACAACAAAAACCCTAAATAACAACAGCAACCCTAAATAACAACAACAACAACAACCTTAAATAACAACAAGAATAACAACAACCCTAAATAACAACAACAACAACAACAATAACAACAACCCTAAACAACAACAACAACAACAACAACAACAATAACAATAAAAACAACAACAATAACAATAACAACAACAACAACCCTAAACAACAACAACAATAACAACAGCAACAACAACTCTAAACAACAACAACAACAATAACAACAACAACAACAACCCTAAATAACAACAACAACAACAACAATAACAACCACCCTAAATAACAACAAGAACAACAACAACCCTAAATAACAACAACAACAACAACAATAACAACAACCCTAAACAAACAACAACAACAACAACAACAATAACAATAAAAATAACAACAACAATAACAACAACAACAACCCTAAACAACAACAACAATAACAAAAGCAACAACAACCCTAAACAACAACAACAACAATAACCCTAAATAACAACAAGAACAAAAAAAACAACAACAATAACAACAACCACCTAAACAACAATTACAACAACAACAACAATAAGAACTACAAAAACAACCCTAAATAACAACAACAACAACAACCCTAAATAACAACAACAACAACAATAACAACCACCCTAAATAACAACAAGAACAACAACAACCCTAAATAACAACAACAACAACAACAATAACAACAACCCTAAACAACAACAACAACAACAACAATAACAATAAAAATAACAACAACAACAATAACAACAACAACAACCCTAAATAACAACAATAACAACAACAACAACAACAACCCTAAACAACAACAACAACAATAACCCCCTAAATAACAACAAGAACAAAAAAAACAACAACAATAACAACAACCACCTAAACAACAATTACAACAACAACAACAATAAGAACTACAAAAACAACCCTAAATAACAACAACAACAACAACCCTAAATAACAACAACTACAACAACCCTAAATAACAACAACAACTACAACAACAACAACAACAACAACAACAACAACCCTAAATAACAACAACAAATACAACAAAAACCCTAAATAACAACAGCAACCCTAGAAAACAACAACAACAACAACAACAACAACAACCCTAAACAACAACAACAACAACAACAACAACAAACCTAACCAACAACAACAACAACAACAAAAATAACAACAACAACAACAACAACCCTAAATAACAACAAGAACAACAACAACAAAAACCCTAAATAACAACAGCAACCCTAAATAACAACAACAACAACAACCTTAAATAACAACAAGAATAACAACAACCCTAAATAACAACAACAACAACAACAATAACAACAACCCTAAACAACAACAACAACAACAACAACAATAACAATAAAAACAACAACAATAACAATAACAACAACAACAACCCTAAACAACAACAACAATAACAACAGCAACAACAACTCTAAACAACAACAACAACAATAACAACAACAACAACAACCCTAAATAACAACAACAACAACAACAATAACAACCACCCTAAATAACAACAAGAACAACAACAACCCTAAATAACAACAACAACAACAACAATTACAACAACCCTAAACAACAACAACAACAACAACAACAACAATAACAATAAAAATAACAACAACAACAATAACAACAACAACAACCCTAAACAACAACAACAATAAAAAAAGCAACAACAACCCTAAACAACAACAACAACAATAACCCCCTAAATAACAACAAGAACAAAAAAAACAACAACAATAACAACAACCACCTAAACAACAATTACAACAACAACAACAATAAGAACTACAAAAACAACCCTAAATAACAACAACAACAACAACCCTAAATAACAACAACTACAACAACCCTAAATAACAACAACAACTACTACAACAACAACAACAACAACAACCCTAAATAACAACAACAAATACAACAAAAACCCTAAATAACAACAGCAACCCTAGAAAACAACAACAACAACAACAACAACAACCCTAAACAACAGCAACAACAACAACAACAACAAACCTAAACAACAACAACAAACCTAAATAAAAACAACAACAACAACAACCTTAAATAAAAACAACAACAACAACATCAACAACACTAACCAACAACAACAACAACAACAACAACAATAACAACAACCACCACAACAACCCTAAATAACAACAAGAACAACAACAACAAAAACCCTAAATAACAACAGCAACCCTAGAAAACAACAACAATAACAACAACAACACACCTAAACAACAACAACAACAACAACAAACCTAAACAACAACAACAACAAACCTAAATAAAAACAACAACAACAACATCAACAACACTAACCAACAACAACAACAACGACAACAACAATAACAACAACAACAACAACAACCCTAAATAACAACAAGAACAACAACAACAAAAACCCTAAATAACAACAGCAACCCTAAATAACAACAACAACAACAACCTTAAATAACAACAAGAATAACAACAACCCTAAATAACAACAACAACAACAACAATAACAACAACCCTAAACAACAACAACAACAACAACAACAACAATAACAATAAAAACAACAACAATAACAATAACAACAACAACAACCCTAAATAACAACAACAACAACAACAGCAACAACAACTCTAAACAACAACAACAACAATAACAACAACAACAACAACCCTAAATAACAACAACAACAACAACAATAACAACCACCCTAAATAACAACAAGAACAACAACAACCCTAAATAACAACAACAACAACAACAATAACAACAACCCTAAACAAACAACAACAACAACAACAACAATAACAATAAAAATAACAACAACAATAACAACAACAACAACCCTAAACAACAACAACAATAACAAAAGCAACAACAACCCTAAACAACAACAACAACAACAACCCTAAATAACAACAAGAACAAAAAAAACAACAACAATAACAACAACCACCTAAACAACAATTACAACAACAACAACAATAAGAACTACAAAAACAACCCTAAATAACAACAACAACAACAACCCTAAATAACAACAACAACAACAATAACAACCACCCTAAATAACAACAAGAACAACAACAACCCTAAATAACAACAACAACAACAACAATAACAACAACCCTAAACAACAACAACAACAACAACAATAACAATAAAAATAACAACAACAACAATAACAACAACAACAACCCTAAATAACAACAACAACAACAACAACAACAACAACCCTAAACAACAACAACAACAACCCTAAATAACAACAAGAACAAAAAAAACAACAACAATAACAACAACCACCTAAACAACAATTACAACAACAACAACAATAAGAACTACAAAAACAACCCTAAATAACAACAACAACAACAACCCTAAATAACAACAACTACAACAACCCTAAATAACAACAACAACTACAACAACAACAACAACAACAACAACCCTAAATAACAACAACAAATACAACAAAAACCCTAAATAACAACAGCAACCCTAGAAAACAACAACAACAACAACAACAACAACAACCCTAAACAACAGAAACAACAACAACAACAACAAACCTAAACAACAACAACAACCCTAAATAAAAACAACAACAACAACAACCTTAAATAAAAACAACAACAACAACATCAACAACACTAACCAACAACAACAACAATAACAACAACCACAACAACAACCCTAAATAACAACAAGAACAACAACAACAAAAACCCTAAATAACAACAGCAACCCTAGAAAACAACAACAACAACAACAAAAACAACAACCCTAAACAACAACAACAACAACAACAAACCTAAATAAAAACAACAACAACAACAACCTTAAATAAAAACAACAACAACAACATCAACAACACTAACCAACAACAACAACAACAAAAACAACAATAACAACATCAACAACACTAACCAACAACAACAACAACAACAACAACAATAACAACAACAACAACAACAACCCTAAATAACAACAAGAACAACAACAACAAAAACCCTAAATAACAACAGCAACCCTAAATAACAACAACAACAACAACCTTAAATAACAACAAGAATAACAACAACCCTAAATAACAACAACAACAACAACAATAACAACAACCCTAAACAACAACAACAACAACAACAACAATAACAATAAAAACAACAACAATAACAATAACAACAACAACAACCCTAAACAACAGCAACAACAACCCTAAACAACAACAACAACAATAACCCTAAATAACAACAACAACAACAACACCAACAACAATAACAAAAACAACAACAACAACAACAACAACACCCCTAAATAAAAACAACAACAACAACCCTAAATAACAACAACAACAACAACAACAACAACAACCCTAAATAACAACAACAACAACAATAATAACAACCCTAAACAACAACAACAACAACAATAACAACAAAGACAACAACAACAACAATAACAACAACAACAGCCCTAAACAAGAACAACAATAACAATAGCAACAACAACCCTAAACAACAACCACAACAACAACCCTAAATAACAACAACAACTACAACAACCCTAAACAACAACAACAACAACAACAACAACAATAACAATAAAAATAACAACAACAACAATAACAACAACAACAACCCTAAACAACAACAACAACAACCCTAAACAACAACAACAACAATAACCCTAAATAACAACAACAACAACAACAACAACACCAACAACAATAACAAAAACAACAACAACAACAACAACAACAACCCTAAATAAAAACAACAACAACAACCCTAAATAACAACAACAACAACAACAAGAACAACAACAACCCTAAATAACAACAACAACAACAATAATAACAACCCTAAACAACAACAACAACAACAATAACAACAAAGACAACAACAACAACAATAACAACAACAACAGCCCTAAACAAGAACAACAATAACAACAGCAACAACAACCCTAAACAACAACCACAACAATAACCCTAAATAACAACAACAACTACAACAACAACAACAACACCAACAACAATAACAACAACAACAACAACAACAACAACAACAACAACAACCCTAAACAACAACAACAACAATAACCCTAAATAACAACAAGAACAAAAAAAACAACAACAATAACAACAACCACCTAAACAACAATTACAACAACAACAACAATAAGAACAACAACAACAACCCTAAATAACAATAACAACAACAACCCTAAATAACAACAACAACAACAACCCTAAATAACAACAACAACAACAACAACAACAACAACAACCCTAAACAGCAACAACAACAAACCTAAATAAAAACAATAACAACCACGCCCTAAATAAAAACAACAACAACAACCCTAAATAACTACAAGAACAACAACAACAAAAACCCTAAATAACAACAGCAACCCTATATAACAACAACAAAAACAAGAACAACAACAACCATAAATAACAACAACAACAACAACAATAACAACAACCCTAAACAACAACAACAACAACAACAACAACAACAATAACAACAAAGACAACAACAACAACAATAACAACAACAACAGCCCTAAACAAGAACAACAATAACAACAACCCTAAACAACAACAACAACAACAACAACAACAACAATAACAACAAAGACAACAACAACAACAATAACAACAACAACAGCCCTAAACAAGAACAACAATAACAACAGCAACAACAACCCTAAACAACAACAACAACAATAACCCTAAATAACAACAACAACAACAACAACAACAACCCTAAACAACAACAACAACAACAATAACAACAACAACAACAACAACCCTAAACAACAACAACAACAATAACCCTAAAATAACAACAAGAATAAAAAAACAACAAAAATAACAACAACCACCTAAACAACAATTACAACAACAACAACAATAAGAACAACAACAACAACCCTAAATAACAACAACAACAATAACAACCCTAAATAACAACAAGAACAACAAAAACAACAACAACAACAATAACAACCCTAAACAACAACAACAACAACCACCCTAAAGAACAACAACAACAACAACAACACCAACAACAATAACAATAACAACAACATCAACAACAACCTAAACAACAACCACAACAACAACCACCCTAAAGATTAACCACAACAACAACAACAACCCTAAATAACAACAACAGCAACAACAACAACAACAACACCAACAACAATAACAACAACAACAACAACAACAACCCTAAACAACAACAACAACAACAACCACCCTAAAGAATAACAACAACAACAACAACAACCCTAAATAACAACAACAACAACAACAATAACAACAACCACAACAACAACCCTAAATAAAAACAACAACAACAACAACTACCCTAAACAACAACAACAACAACAACAATAACAACAAAAACAACAACAACAACAACAACAACAATAACAACAACAACAACTACCCGAAATAACAACAACAACAACAACAAACACCCTAAATAACAACAGCAACCCTGAATAACAACAACAACAACAACAACCCTAAATAACAACAACAACAACAACAATCCTAAACAACAAAAACAACAACAACAACAACAACAACAACAATAACAACAACAACAACGACAACAACAACAACCCTAAACTACAACAACAAAACAACCCTAAATAACAACAAGATTAACAACAACAACAACAACAATAACCCTAAAAAACAACAACAACAACAACAACAACCCTAAATAACAATAACAACAACAACCCTAAATAACAACAACAACAACACTAAATAACAACAAGAACAACAACAACAACAACAACAACAACAACAACAACCCTAAATAACAACAAGAACAACAACAACAACAACAACAACCCTAAACAACAACAACAACAACAACAACAATAACAATAAAAACAACAACAATAACAATAACAACAACAACAACCCTAAACAACAACAACAATAACAACAGCAACAACAACTCTAAACAACAACAACAACAATAACAACAACAACAACAACCCTAAATAACAACAACAATAACAACCACCCTAAATAACAACAAGAACAACAACAACCCTAAATAACAACAACAACAACAACAATTACAACAACCCTAAACAACAACAACAACAACAACAACAACAATAACAATAAAAATAACAACAACAACAATAACAACAACAACAACCCTAAACAACAACAACAATAAAAAAAGCAACAACAACCCTAAACAACAACAACAACAATAACCCCCTAAATAACAACAAGAACAAAAAAAACAACAACAATAACAACAACCACCTAAACAACAATTACAACAACAACAACAATAAGAACTACAAAAACAACCCTAAATAACAACAACAACAACAACCCTAAATAACAACAACTACAACAACCCTAAATAACAACAACAACTACTACAACAACAACAACAACAACAACCCTAAATAACAACAACAAATACAACAAAAACCCTAAATAACAACAGCAACCCTAGAAAACAACAACAACAACAACAACAACAACCCTAAACAACAGCAACAACAACAACAACAACAAACCTAAACAACAACAACAAACCTAAATAAAAACAACAACAACAACAACCTTAAATAAAATCAACAACAACAACATCAACAACACTAACCAACAACAACAACAACAACAACAACAATAACAACAACCACCACAACAACCCTAAATAACAACAAGAACAACAACAACAAAAACCCTAAATAACAACAGCAACCCTAGAAAACAACAACAATAACAACAACAACAACCCTAAACAACAACAACAACAACAACAAACCTAAACAACAACAACAACAAACCTAAATAAAAACAACAACAACAACAACAATTACAACAACCCTAAACAACAACAACAACAACAACAACAACAATAACAATAAAAATAACAACAACAACAATAACAACAACAACAACCCTAAACAACAACAACAATAAAAAAAGCAACAACAACCCTAAACAACAACAACAACAATAACCCCCTAAATAACAACAAGAACAAAAAAAACAACAACAATAACAACAACCACCTAAACAACAATTACAACAACAACAACAATAAGAACTACAAAAACAACCCTAAATAACAACAACAACAACAACCCTAAATAACAACAACTACAACAACCCTAAATAACAACAACAACTACTACAACAACAACAACAACAACAACCCTAAATAACAACAACAAATACAACAAAAACCCTAAATAACAACAGCAACCCTAGAAAACAACAACAACAACAACAACAACAACCCTAAACAACAGCAACAACAACAACAACAACAAACCTAAACAACAACAACAAACCTAAATAAAAACAACAACAACAACAACCTTAAATAAAAACAACAACAACAACATCAACAACACTAACCAACAACAACAACAACAAAAACAACAATAACAACATCAACAACACTAACCAACAACAACAACAACGACAACAACAATAACAACAACAACAACAACAACCCTAAATAACAACAAGAACAACAACAACAAAAACCCTAAATAACAACAGCAACCCTAAATAACAACAACAACAACAACCTTAAATAACAACAAGAATAACAACAACCCTAAATAACAACAACAACAACAACAATAACAACAACCCTAAACAACAACAACAACAACAACAACAATAACAATAAAAACAACAACAATAACAATAACAACAACAACAACCCTAAACAACAACAACAATAACAACAGCAACAACAACTCTAAACAACAACAACAACAATAACAACAACAACAACAACCCTAAATAACAACAACAACAACAACAATAACAACCACCCTAAATAACAACAAGAACAACAACAACCCTAAATAACAACAACAACAACAACAATAACAACAACCCTAAACAACAACAACAACAACAACAATAACAATAAAAATAACAACAACAACAATAACAACAACAACAACCCTAAATAACAACAATAACAAGAACAACAACAACAACCCTAAACAACAACAACAACAATAACCCCCTAAATAACAACAAGAACAAAAAAAACAACAACAATAACAACAACCACCTAAACAACAATTACAACAACAACAACAATAAGAACTACAAAAACAACCCTAAATAACAACAACAACAACAACCCTAAATAACAACAACTACAACAACCCTAAATAACAACAACAACAACAACAACAACAACAACAACAACAACCCTAAATAACAACAACAAATACAACAAAAACCCTAAATAACAACAGCAACCCTAGAAAACAACAACAACAACAACAACAACAACAACAACCCTAAACAACAGAAACAACAACAACAACAACAAACCTAAACAACAACAACAAACCTAAATAAAAACAACAACAACAACAACCTTAAATAAAAACAACAACAACAACATCAACAACACTAACCAACAACAACAACAATAACAACAACCACAACAACAACCCTAAATAACAACAACAACAACAACAACAAAAACCCTAAATAACAACAGCAACCCTAGAAAACAACAACAACAACAACAAAAACAACAACCCTAAACAACAACAACAACAACAACAAACCTAAATAAAAACAACAACAACAACAACCTTAAATAAAAACAACAACAACAACATCAACAACACTAACCAACAACAACAACAACAACAACAACAATAACAACATCAACAACACTAACCAACAACAACAACAACAACAACAACAATAACAACAACAACAACAACAACCCTAGAAAACAACAAGAACAACAACAACAATAACCCTAAATAACAACAGCAACCCTAAATAACAACAACAACAACAACCTTAAATAACAACAAGAATAACAACAACCCTAAATAACAACAACAACAACAACAATAACAACAACCCTAAACAACAACAACAACAACAACAACAATAACAATAAAAACAACAACAATAACAATAACAACAACAACAACCCTAAACAACAGCAACAACAACCCTAAACAACAACAACAACAATAACCCTAAATAACAACAACAACAACAACACCAACAACAATAACAAAAACAACAACAACAACAACAACAACACCCCTAAATAAAAACAACAACAACAACCCTAAATAACAACAACAACAACAAGAACAACAACAACCCTAAATAACAACAACAACAACAATAATAACAACCCTAAACAACAACAACAACAACAATAACAACAAAGACAACAACAACAACAATAACAACAACAACAGCCCTAAACAAGAACAACAATAACAATAGCAACAACAACCCTAAACAACAACCACAACAATAACCCTAAATAACAACAACAACTACAACAACCCTAAACAACAACAACAACAACAACAACAACAATAACAATAAAAATAACAACAACAACAATAACAACAACAACAACCCTAAACAACAACAACAACAACCCTAAACAACAACAACAACAATAACCCTAAATAACAACAACAACAACAACAACAACACCAACAACAATAACAAAAACAACAACAACAACAACAACAACAACCCTAAATAAAAACAACAACAACAACCCTAAATAACAACAACAACAACAACAACAACAACAACAACCCTAAATAACAACAACAACAACAATAATAACAACCCTAAACAACAACAACAACAACAATAACAACAAAGACAACAACAACAACAATAACAACAACAACAGCCCTAAACAAGAACAACAATAACAACAGCAACAACAACCCTAAACAACAACCACAACAATAACCCTAAATAACAACAACAACTACAACAACAACAACAACACCAACAACAATAACAACAACAACAACAACAACAACAACAACAACAACAACCCTAAACAACAACAACAACAATAACCCTAAATAACAACAAGAACAAAAAAAACAACAACAATAACAACAACCACCTAAACAACAATTACAACAACAACAACAATAAGAACAACAACAACAACCCTAAATAACAATAACAACAACAACCCTAAATAACAACAACAACAAAAACCCTAAATAACAACAACAACAACAACAACAACAACAACAACCCTAAACAGCAACAACAACAAACCTAAACAAAAACAATAACAACCACAACCCTAAATAAAAACAACAACAACAACCCTAAATAACAACAAGAACAACAACAACAAAAACCCTAAATAACAACAGCAACCCTATATAACAACAACAAAAACAAGAACAACAACAACCATAAATAACAACAACAACAACAACAATAACAACAACCCTAAACAACAACAACAACAACAACAACAACAACAATAACAACAAAGACAACAACAACAACAATAACAACAACAACAGCCCTAAACAAGAACAACAATAACAACAGCAACAACAACCCTAAACAACAACAACAACAATAACCCTAAATAACAACAACAACAACAACAACAACAACCCTAAACAACAACAACAACAACAATAACAACAACAACAACAACAACCCTAAACAACAACAACAACAATAACCCTAAAATAACAACAAGAATAAAAAAACAACAAAAATAACAACAACCACCTAAACAACAATTACAACAACAACAACAATAACAACAACAACAACAACCCTAAATAACAACAACAACAATAACAACCCTAAATAACAACAAGAACAACAAAAACAACAACAACAACAATAACAACCCTAAACAACAACAACAACAACCACCCTAAAGAACAACAACAACAACAACAACACCAACAACAATAACAATAACAACAACATCAACAACAACCTAAACAACAACCACAACAACAACCACCCTAAAGATTAACCACAACAACAACAACAACCCTAAATAACAACAACAGCAACAACAACAACAACAACACCAACAACAATAACAACAACAACAACAACAACAACCCTAAACAACAACAACAACAACAACCACCCTAAAGAATAACAACAACAACAACAACAACCCTAAATAACAACAACAACAACAACAATAACAACAACCACAACAACAACCCTAAATAAAAACAACAACAACAACAACAACCCTAAACAACAACAACAACAACAACAATAACAACAAAAACAACAACAACAACAACAACAACAACAACAACAACAACAACTACCCGAAATAACAACAACAACAACAACAAACACCCTAAATAACAACAGCAACCCTGAATAACAACAACAACAACAACAACCCTAAATAACAACAACAACAACAACAATCCTAAACAACAAAAACAACAACAACAACAACAACAACAACAATAACAACAACAACAACGACAACAACAACAACCCTAAACTACAACAACAAAACAACCCTAAATAACAACAAGATTAACAACAACAACAACAACAATAACCCTAAAAAACAACAACAACAACAACAACAACCCTAAATAACAACAACAACAACAACCCTAAATAACAACAACAACAACACTAAATAACAACAAGAACAACAACAACAACAACAACAACATCAACAACAACCCTAAATAACAACAAGAACAACAACAACAACAACAACAACCCTAAACAACAACAACAACAACAACAACAATAACAATAAAATCAACAACAATAACAATAACAACAACAACAACCCTAAACAACAACAACAATAACAACAGCAACAACAACTCTAAACAACAACAACAACAATAACAACAACAACAACAACCCTAAATAACAACAACAATAACAACCACCCTAAATAACAACAACAACAACAACAACCCTAAATAACAACAACAACAACAACAATTACAACAACCCTAAACAACAACAACAACAACAACAACAACAATAACAATAAAAATAACAACAACAACAACAACAACAACAACAACCCTAAACAACAACAACAATAAAAAAAGCAACAACAACCCTAAACAACAACAACAACAATAACCCCCTAAATAACAACAAGAACAAAAAAAACAACAACAATAACAACAACCACCTAAACAACAATTACAACAACAACAACAATAAGAACTACAAAAACAACCCTAAATAACAACAACAACAACAACCCTAAATAACAACAACTACAACAACCCTAAATAACAACAACAACTACTACAACAACAACAACAACAACAACCCTAAATAACAACAACAAATACAACAAAAACCCTAAATAACAACAGCAACCCTAGAAAACAACAACAACAACAACAACAACAACCCTAAACAACAGCAACAACAACAACAACAACAAACCTAAACAACAACAACAAACCTAAATAAAAACAACAACAACAACAACCTTAAATAAAATCAACAACAACAACATCAACAACACTAACCAACAACAACAACAACAACAACAACAATAACAACAACCACCACAACAACCCTAAATAACAACAAGAACAACAACAACAAAAACCCTAAATAACAACAGCAACCCTAGAAAACAACAACAATAACAACAACAACAACCCTAAACAACAACAACAACAACAACAAACCTAAACAACAACAACAACAAACCTAAATAAAAACAACAACAACAACAACAATTACAACAACCCTAAACAACAACAACAACAACAACAACAACAATAACAATAAAAATAACAACAACAACAATAACAACAACAACAACCCTAAACAACAACAACAATAAAAAAAGCAACAACAACCCTAAACAACAACAACAACAATAACCCCCTAAATAACAACAAGAACAAAAAAAACAACAACAATAACAACAACCACCTAAACAACAATTACAACAACAACAACAATAAGAACTACAAAAACAACCCTAAATAACAACAACAACAACAACCCTAAATAACAACAACTACAACAACCCTAAATAACAACAACAACTACTACAACAACAACAACAACAACAACCCTAAATAACAACAACAAATACAACAAAAACCCTAAATAACAACAGCAACCCTAGAAAACAACAACAACAACAACAACAACAACCCTAAACAACAGCAACAACAACAACAACAACAAACCTAAACAACAACAACAAACCTAAATAAAAACAACAACAACAACAACCTTAAATAAAAACAACAACAACAACATCAACAACACTAACCAACAACAACAACAACAAAAACAACAATAACAACAACAACAACACTAACCAACAACAACAACAACGACAACAACAATAACAACAACAACAACAACAACCCTAAATAACAACAAGAACAACAACAACAAAAACCCTAAATAACAACAGCAACCCTAAATAACAACAACAACAACAACGTTAAATAACAACAAGAATAACAACAACCCTAAATAACAACAACAACAACAACAATAACAACAACCCTAAACAACAACAACAACAACAACAACAACAATAACAATAAAAACAACAACAATAACAATAACAACAACAACAACCCTAAACAACAACAACAATAACAACAGCAACAACAACTCTAAACAACAACAACAACAATAACAACAACAACAACAACCCTAAATAACAACAACAACAACAACAATAACAACCACCCTAAATAACAACAAGAACAACAACAACCCTAAATAACAACAACAACAACAACAATAACAACAACCCTAAACAACAACAACAACAACAACAATAACAATAAAAATAACAACAACAACAATAACAACAACAACAACCCTAAATAACAACAATAACAAGAACAACAACAACAACCCTAAACAACAACAACAACAATAACCCCCTAAATAACAACAAGAACAAAAAAAAACAACAACAATAACAACAACCACCTAAACAACAATTACAACAACAACAACAATAAGAACTACAAAAACAACCCTAAATAACAACAACAACAACAACCCTAAATAACAACAACTACAACAACCCTAAATAACAACAACAACTACAACAACAACAACAACAACAACAACCCTAAATAACAACAACAAATACAACAAAAACCCTAAATAACAACAGCAACCCTAGAAAACAACAACAACAACAACAACAACAACAACAACCCTAAACAACAGAAACAACAACAACAACAACAAACCTAAACAACAACAACAAACCTAAATAAAAACAACAACAACAACAACCTTAAATAAAAACAACAACAACAACATCAACAACACTAACCAACAACAACAACAATAACAACAACCACAACAACAACCCTAAATAACAACAAGAACAACAACAACAAAAACCCTAAATAACAACAGCAACCCTAGAAAACAACAACAACAACAACAACAACAACAACCCTAAACAACAACAACAACAACAACAAACCTAAATAAAAACAACAACAACAACAACCTTAAATAAAAACAACAACAACAACATCAACAACACTAACCAACAACAACAACAACAAAAACAACAATAACAACATCAACAACACTAACCAACAACAACAACAACAACAACAACAATAACAACAACAACAACAACAACCCTAAATAACAACAAGAACAACAACAACAAAAACCCTAAATAACAACAGCAACCCTAAATAACAACAACAACAACAACCTTAAATAACAACAAGAATAACAACAACCCTAAATAACAACAACAACAACAACAACAACAATAACAACAACCCTAAACAACAACAACAACAACAACAATAACAATAAAAACAACAACAATAACAATAACAACAACAACAACCCTAAACAACAGCAACAACAACCCTAAACAACAACAACAACAATAACCCTAAATAACAACAACAACAACAACAACAACAACAACAACACCAACAACAATAACAAAAACAACAACAACAACAACAACAACAACCCTAAATAAAAACAACAACAACAACCCTAAATAACAACAACAACAACAAGAACAACAACAACCCTAAATAACAACAACAACAACAATAATAACAACCCTAAACAACAACAACAACAACAATAACAACAAAGACAACAACAACAACAATAACAACAACAACAGCCCTAAACAAGAACAACAATAGCAACAGCAACAACAACCCTAAACAACAACCACAACAATAACCCTAAATAACAACAACAACTACAACAACAACAACAACACCAACAACAATAACAACAACAACAACAACAACAACAACAACAACAACAACAACCCTAAACAACAACAACAACAATAACCCTAAATAACAACAAGAACAAAAAAAACAACAACAATAACAACAACCACCTAAACAACAATTACAACAACAACAACAATAAGAACAACAACAACAACCCTAAATAACAATAACAAC
>OX359291.1:32861957-32864457 GCA_947179395.2 Pulicaria dysenterica
CCAACAACAACAACAACGACAACAACAATAACAACAACAACAACAACAACCCTAAATAACAACAAGAACAACAACAACAAAAACCCTAAATAACAACAGCAACCCTAAACAACAACAACAACAACAACCTTAAATAACAACAAGAAAAACAACAACCCTAAATAACAACAACAACAACAACAATAACAACAACCCTAAACAACAACAACAACAACAACAATAATAACAATAAAAACAACAACAATAACAATAACAACAACAACAACCCTAAACAACAACAACAATAACAACAGCAACAACAACTCTAAACAACAACAACAACAATAAAAACAACAACAACAACCCTAAATAACAACAACAACAACAACAATAACAACCACCCTAAATAACAACAAGAACAACAACAACCCTAAATAACAACAACAACAACAACAACAACAACAACAACCACCCTAAATAACAACAAGAACAACAACAACCCTAAATAACAACAACAACAACAACAACAACAACAATAACAACAACCCTAAACAAACAACAACAACAACAACAACAATAACAATAAAAATAACAACAACAATAACAACAACAACAACCCTAAAGAACAACAACAATAACAAAAGCAACAACAACCCTAAACAACAACAACAACAATAACCCTAAATAACAACAAGAACAAAAAAAACAACAACAATAACAACAACCACCTAAACAACAATTAAAACAACAACAACAATAACTACAAAAACAACCCTAAATAACAACAACAACAACAACCCTAAATAACAACAACTACAACAACCCTAAATAACAACAACAACTACTACAACAACAACAACAACAACAACCCTAAATTAACAAATACAACAAAAACCCTAAATAACAACAGCAACCCTAGAAAACAACAACAACAACAACAACAACAACCCTAAACAACAGCAACAACAACAACAACAAACCTAAACAACAACAACAAACCTAAATAAAAACAACAACAACAACAACCTTAAATAAAAACAACAACAACAACATCAACAACACTAACCAACAACAACAACAACAACAACAACAATAACAACAACCCTAAACAACAACAACAACAACAACAACAACAACAACAACAACCCTAAACAACAACAACAACAATAACCCTAAATAACAACAAGAACAAAAAAAACAACAACAATAACAACAACCACCTAAACAACAATTACAACAACAACAACAATAAGAACAACAACAACAACCCTAAATAACAATAACAACAACAACCCTAAATAACAACAACCGCAACAACAACAACAACAACAACAACACCAACAACAACAACAACAACAACAATAAGAACAACAACAACAACCCTAAATAACAATAACAACAACAACCCTAAATAACAACAACAACAAAAACCCTAAATAACAACAACAACAACAACAACAACAACAACCCTAAACAGCAACAACAACAAACCTAAACAAAAACAATAACAACCACAACCCTAAATAAAAACAACAACAACAACCCTAAATAACTACAAGAACAACAACAACAAAAACCCTAAATAACAACAGCAACCCTATATAACAACAACAAAAACAAGAACAACAACAACCATAAATAACAACAACAACAACAACAATAACAACAACCCTAAACAACAACAACAACAACAACAACAACAACAATAACAACAACAACAACAACAACAACAATAACAACAACAACAACCCTAAACAACAACAACAATAACAACAGCAACAACAACCCTAAACAACAACAACAACAACAACCCTAAATAACAACAACAACAACAACAACAACAACCCTAAACAACAACAACAACAACAATAACAACAACAACAACAACAACCCTAAACAACAACAACAACAATAACCCTAAAATAACAACAAGAACAAAAAAACAACAAAAATAACAACAACCACCTAAACAACAATTACAACAACAACAACAATAACAACAACAACAACAACCCTAAATAACAACAACAACAATAACAACCCTAAATAACAACAAGAACAACAAAAACAACAACAACAACAACAACAACCCTAACCAACAACAACAACAACCACCCTAAAGAACAACAACAACAACAACAACACCAACAACAATAACAATAACAACAACATCAACAACAACCTAAACAACAACCACAACAACAACCACCCTAAAGATTAACCACAACAACAACAACAACCCTAAATAACAACAACAGCAACAACAACAACAACAACACCAACAACAATAACAACAACAACAACAACAACAACCCTAAACAACAACAACAACAACAACCACCCTAAAGAATAACAACAACAACAACAACAACCCTAAATAACAACAACAACAACAACAATAACAACAACAGCAACAACAACAAACAACAACAACAACAACTACCCTAAACAACAACAACAACAACAACAACAACAATAACAACAAAAACAACAACAACAACAACAACAACATTAACAACAA
>OX359291.1:32869457-32884457 GCA_947179395.2 Pulicaria dysenterica
CAACAACAACAACCCTAAACAACAACAACAACAATAACCCTAAATAACAACAAGAACAAAAAAAACAACAACAATAACAACAACCACCTAAACAACAATTACAACAACAACAACAATAAGAACAACAACAACAACCCTAAATAACAATAACAACAACAACCCTAAATAACAACAACCGCAACAACAACAACAACAACAACAACACCAACAACAATAACAACAACAACAACAACAACAACAACAACAACCCGAAACAACAACAACAACCACCCTAAAGAATAACAACAACAACAACAACACCAACAACAATAACAACAATAACAACAACAACAACAACAACCCTAAACAACAACCACAACAACAACCACCCTAAAGAATAACAACAACAACAACAACAACAACAACCCTAAATAACAACAACAGCAACAACAACAACAACAACAACAACAACAACAATAACAACAACAACAACAACAACAACCCTAAACAACAACAACAACAACAACCCTAAACAACAACAACAACAACAATAACAACGAAAACAACAACAACAACAACAACAACAACAACAACTACCCTAAATAACAACAATAACAATAACAAACACCCTAAATAACAACAGCAACCCTGAATAACAACAACAACAACAACCCTAAATAATAACAACAACAACAACAACCCTAAATAACAACAACAACAACAACCCTAAACAACAACAACAACAACAACCCTAAACAACAACAACAACCCTAAACAATAACAACAACAACAATAACAACCCTAAACAACAACAGCAACAACAACAACCCTAAACAACAACAGCAACAACCCCAAACAACAACAACAACACTAAACAACAACAACAACAACCCTAAACAGTAACCCTAAACAGCAACAACAACAAACCTAAATAAAAACAATAACAACCACAACCCTAAATAAAAACAACGACAACCCTAAATAACTACAAGAACAACAACAACAAAAACCCTAAATAACAACAGCAACCCTAGAAAACAACAACAACAACAACAACAACAACCCTAAACAACAACAACAACAACAACAACAACAAACCTAAACAACAACCACAACAAACCTAAATAAAAACAACAACAACAACAACCTTAAATAAAAACAACAACAACAACATCAACAGCACTAACCAACAACAACAACAACGACAACAACAATAACAACAACAACAACAACAACCCTAAATAACAACAAGAACAACAACAACAAAAACCCTAAATAACAACAGCAACCCTAAATAACAACAACAACAACAACCTTAAATAACAACAAGAAAAACAACAACCCTAAATAACAACAACAACAACAACAATAACAACAACCCTAAACAACAACAACAACAACAACAATAATAACAATAAAAACAACAACAATAACAATAACAACAACAACAACCCTAAACAACAACAACAATAACAACAGCAACAACAACTCTAAACAACAACAACAACAATAAAAACAACAACAACAACCCTAAATAACAACAACAACAACAACAATAACAACCACCCTAAATAACAACAAGAACAACAACAACCCTAAATAACAACAACAACAACAACAACAACAATAACAACCACCCTAAATAACAACAAGAACAACAACAACCCTAAATAACAACAACAACAACAACAACAACAACAATAACAACAACCCTAAACAAACAACAACAACAACAACAACAATAACAATAAAAATAACAACAACAATAACAACAACAACAACCCTAAACAACAACAACAATAACAAAAGCAACAACAACCCTAAACAACTGTTACAATAACCCTAAATAACAACAAGAACAAAAAAAACAACAACAATAACAACAACCACCTAAACAACAATTAAAACAACAACAACAATAACTACAAAAACAACCCTAAATAACAACAACAACAACAACCCTAAATAACAACAACTACAACAACCCTAAATAACAACAACAACTACTACAACAACAACAACAACAACAACCCTAAATAACAACAACAAATACAACAAAAACCCTAAATAACAACAGCAACCCTAGAAAACAACAACAACAACAACAACAACAACCCTAAACAACAGCAACAACAACAACAACAAACCTAAACAACAACAACAAACCTAAATAAAAACAACAACAACAACAACCTTAAATAAAAACAACAACAACAACATCAACAACACTAACCAACAACAACAACAACAACAACAACAATAACAACAACCCTAAACAACAACAACAACAACAACAACAACAACAACAACAACCCTAAACAACAACAACAACAATAACCCTAAATAACAACAAGAACAAAAAAAACAACAACAATAACAACAACCACCTAAACAACAATTACAACAACAACAACAATAAGAACAACAACAACAACCCTAAATAACAATAACAACAACAACCCTAAATAACAACAACCGCAACAACAACAACAACAACAACAACACCAACAACAATAACAACAACAACAACAACAACAACAACAACAACAACCCGAAACAACAACAACAACCACCCTAAAGAATAACAACAACAACAACAACACCAACAACAATAACAACAATAACAACAACAACAACAACAACCCTAAACAACAACCACAACAACAACCACCCTAAAGAATAACAACAACAACAACAACAACAACAACCCTAAATAACAACAACAGCAACAACAACAACAACAACAACACCAACAACAATAACAACAACAACAACAACAACAACCCTAAACAACAACAACAACAACAACCCTAAACAACAACAACAACAACAATAACAACGAAAACAACAACAACAACAACAACAACAACAACTACCCTAAATAACAACAATAACAATAACAAACACCCTAAATAACAACAGCAACCCTGAATAACAACAACAACAACAACCCTAAATAATAACAACAACAACAACAACCCTAAATAACAACAAGAACAACAACCCTAAACAACAACAACAACAACAACCCTAAACAACAACAACAACCCTAAACAATAACAACAACAACAATAACAACCCTAAATAACAACAGCAACAACAACAACCCTAAACAACAACAGCAACAACCCCAAACAACAACAACAACACTAAACAACAACAACAACAACCCTAAACAGTAACCCTAAACAGCAACAACAACAAACCTAAATAAAAACAATAACAACCACAACCCTAAATAAAAACAACGACAACCCTAAATAACTACAAGAACAACAACAACAAAAACCCTAAATAACAACAACAACCCTAAATAACAACAACCGCAACAACAACAACAACAACAACAACACCAACAACAATAACAACAACAACAACAACAACAACAACAACAACAACAACCCGAAACAACAACAACAACCACCCTAAAGAATAACAACAACAACAACAACACCAACAACAATAACAACAATAACAACAACAACAACAACAACCCTAAACAACAACCATAACAACAACCACCCTAAAGAATAACAACAACAACAACAACAACAACAACCCTAAATAACAACAACAGCAACAACAACAACAACAACAACACCAACAACAATAACAACAACAACAACAACAACCCTAAACAACAACAACAACAACAACCCTAAACAACAACAACAACAACAATAACAACGAAAACAACAACAACAATAACAACAACAACAACAACTACCCTAAATAACAACAATAACAATAACAAACACCCTAAATAACAACAGCAACCCTGAATAACAACAACAACAACAACCCTAAATAATAACAACAACAACAACAACCCTAAATAACAACAAGAACAACAACCCTAAACAACAACAACAACAACAACCCTAAACAACAACAACAACCCTAAACAATAACAACAACAACAATAACAACCCTAAACAACAACAGCAACAACAACAACCCTAAACAACAACAGCAACAACCCCAAACAACAACAACAACCCTAAACAACAACAACAACAACCCTAAACAGTAACCCTAAACAGCAACAACAACAAACCTAAATAAAAACAATAACAACCACAACCCTAAATAAAAACAACGACAACCCTAAATAACTACAAGAACAACAACAACAAAAACCCTAAATAACAACAGCAACCCTAGAAAACAACAACAACAACAACAACAACAACCCTAAACAACAACAACAACAACAACAACAACAAACCTAAACAACAACCACAACAAACCTAAATAAAAACAACAACTACAACAACAACAACAACAACAACCCTAAATAACAACAACAAATACAACAAAAACCCTAAATAACAACAGCAACCCTAGAAAACAACAACAACAACAACAACAACAACCCTAAACAACAGCAACAACAACAACAACAAACCTAAACAACAACAACAAACCTAAATAAAAACAACAACAACAACAACCTTAAATAAAAACAACAACAACAACATCAACAACACTAACCAACAACAACAACAACAACAACAACAATAACAACAACCCTAAACAACAACAACAACAACAACAACAACAACAACAACAACCCTAAACAACAACAACAACAATAACCCTAAATAACAACAAGAACAAAAAAAACAACAACAATAACAACAACCACCTAAACAACAATTACAACAACAACAACAATAAGAACAACAACAACAACCCTAAATAACAATAACAACAACAACCCTAAATAACAACAACCGCAACAACAACAACAACAACAACAACACCAACAACAATAACAACAACAACAACAACAACAACAACAACAACAACCCGAAACAACAACAACAACCACTCTAAAGAATAACAACAACAACAACAACACCAACAACAATAACAACAATAACAACAACAATAACAACGAAAACAACAACAACAACAACAACAACAACAACTACCCTAAATAACAACAATAACAATAACAAACACCCTAAATAACAACAGCAACCCTGAATAACAACAACAACAACAACCCTAAATAATAACAACAACAACAACAACCCTAAATAACAACAAGAACAACAACCCTAAACAACAACAACAACAACAAGCCTAAACAACAACAACAACCCTAAACAATAACAACAACAACAATAACAACCCTAAACAACAACAGCAACAACAACAACCCTAAACGACAACAGCAACAACCCCAAACAACAACAACAACACTAAACAACAACAACAACAACCCTAAACAGTAACCCTAAACAGCAACAACAACAAACCTAAATAAAAACAATAACAACCACAACCCTAAATAAAAACAACGACAACCCTAAATAACTACAAGAACAACAACAACAAAAACCCTAAATAACAACAGCAACCCTAGAAAACAACAACAACAACAACAACAACAACCCTAAACCAACAACAACAACAACAACAACAAACCTAAACAACAACCACAACAAACCTAAATAAAAACAACAACAACAACAACCTTAAATAAAAACAACAACAACAACATCAACAGCACTAACCAACAACAACAACAACGACAACAACAATAACAACAACAACAACAACAACCCTAAATAACAACAAGAACAACAACAACAAAAACCCTAAATAACAACAGCAACCCTAAATAACAACAACAACAACAACCTTAAATAACAACAAGAAAAACAACAACCCTAAATAACAACAACAACAACAACAATAACAACAACCCTAAACAACAACAACAACAACAACAATAATAACAATAAAAACAACAACAATAACAATAACAACAACAACAACCCTAAACAACAACAACAATAACAACAGCAACAACAACTCTAAACAACAACAACAACAATAAAAACAACAACAACAACCCTAAATAACAACAACAACAACAACAATAACAACCACCCTAAATAACAACAAGAACAACAACAACCCTAAATAACAACAACAACAACAACAACAACAATAACAACCACCCTAAATAACAACAAGAACAACAACAACCCTAAATAACAACAACAACAACAACAATAACAACAACCCTAAACAAACAACAACAACAACAACAACAATAACAATAAAAATAACAACAACAATAACAACAACAACAACCCTAAACAACAACAACAATAACAAAAGCAACAACAACCCTAAACAACTGTTACAATAACCCTAAATAACAACAAGAACAAAAAAAACAACAACAATAACAACAACCACCTAAACAACAATTAAAACAACAACAACAATAACTACAAAAACAACCCTAAATAACAACAACAACAACAACCCTAAATAACAACAACTACAACAACCCTAAATAACAACAACAACTACTACAACAACAACAACAACAACAACCCTAAATAACAACAACAAATACAACAAAAACCCTAAATAACAACAGCAACCCTAGAAAACAACAACAACAACAACAACAACAACAACCCTAAACAACAGCAACAACAACAACAACAAACCTAAACAACAACAACAAACCTAAATAAAAACAACAACAACAACAACCTTAAATAAAAACAACAACAACAACATCAACAACACTAACCAACAACAACAACAACAACAACAACAATAACAACAACCCTAAACAACAACAACAACAACAACAACAACAACAACAACAACCCTAAACAACAACAACAACAATAACCCTAAATAACAACAAGAACAAAAAAAACAACAACAATAACAACAACCACCTAAACAACAATTACAACAACAACAACAATAAGAACAACAACAACAACCCTAAATAACAATAACAACAACAACCCTAAATAACAACAACCGCAACAACAACAACAAGAACAACAACACCAACAACAATAACAACAACAACAACAACAACAACAACAACAACAACCCGAAACAACAACAACAACCACTCTAAAGAATAACAACAACAACAACAACACCAACAACAATAACAACAATAACAACAACAACAACAACAACCCTAAACAACAACCACAACAACAACCACCCTAAAGAATAACAACAACAACAACAACAACAACAACCCTAAATAACAACAACAGCAACAACAACAACAACAACAACACCAACAACAATAACAACAACAACAACAACAACAACCCTAAACAACAACAACAACAACAACCCTAAACAACAACAACAACAACAATAACAACGAAAACAACAACAACAACAACAACAACAACAACTACCCTAAATAACAACAATAACAATAACAAACACCCTAAATAACAACAGCAACCCTGAATAACAACAACAACAACAACCCTAAATAATAACAACAACAACAACAACCCTAAATAACAACAAGAACAACAACCCTAAACAACAACAACAACAACAACCCTAAACAACAACAACAACCCTAAACAATAACAACAACAACAATAACAACCCTAAACAACAACAGCAACAACAACAACCCTAAACAACAACAGCAACAACCCCAAACAACAACAACAACACTAAACAACAACAACAACAACCCTAAACAGTAACCCTAAACAGCAACAACAACAAACCTAAATAAAAACAATAACAACCACAACCCTAAATAAAAACAACGACAACCCTAAATAACTACAAGAACAACAACAACAAAAACCCTAAATAACAACAACAACCCTAAATAACAACAACCGCAACAACAACAACAACAACAACAACACCAACAACAATAACAACAACAACAACAACAACAACAACAACAACAACCCGAAACAACAACAACAACCACCCTAAAGAATAACAACAACAACAACAACACCAACAACAATAACAACAATAACAACAACAACAACAACAACCCTAAACAACAACCACAACAACAACCACCCTAAAGAATAACAACAACAACAACAACAACAACAACCCTAAATAACAACAACAGCAACAACAACAACAACAACAACACCAACAACAATAACAACAACAACAACAACAACCCTAAACAACAACAACAACAACAACCCTAAACAACAACAACAACAACAATAACAACGAAAACAACAACAACAATAACAACAACAACAACAACTACCCTAAATAACAACAATAACAATAACAAACACCCTAAATAACAACAGCAACCCTGAATAACAACAACAACAACAACCCTAAATAATAACAACAACAACAACAACCCTAAATAACAACAAGAACAACAACCCTAAACAACAACAACAACAACAACCCTAAACAACAACAACAACCCTAAACAATAACAACAACAACAATAACAACCCTAAACAACAACAGCAACAACAACAACCCTAAACAACAACAGCAACAACCCTAAACAGTAACCCTAAACAGCAACAACAACAAACCTAAATAAAAACAATAACAACCACAACCCTAAATAAAAACAACGACAACCCTAAATAACTACAAGAACAACAACAACAAAAACCCTAAATAACAACAGCAACCCTAGAAAACAACAACAACAACAACAACAACAACCCTAAACAACAACAACAACAACAACAACAACAAACCTAAACAACAACCACAACAAACCTAAATAAAAACAACAACAACAACAACCTTAAATAAAAACAACAACAACAACATCAACAGCACTAACCAACAACAACAACAACGACAACAACAATAACAACAACAACAACAACAACCCTAAATAACAACAAGAACAACAACAACAAAAACCCTAAATAACAACAGCAACCCTAAATAACAACAACAACAACAACCTTAAATAACAACAAGAAAAACAACAACCCTAAATAACAACAACAACAACAACAATAACAACAACCCTAAACAACAACAACAACAACAACAATAATAACAATAAAAACAACAACAATAGCAATAACAACAACAACAACCCTAAACAACAACAACAATAACAACAGCAACAACAACTCTAAACAACAACAACAACAATAAAAACAACAACAACAACCCTAAATAACAACAACAACAACAACAATAACAACCACCCTAAATAACAACAAGAACAACAACAACCCTAAATAACAACAACAACAACAACAACAACAATAACAACCACCCTAAATAACAACAAGAACAACAACAACCCTAAATAACAACAACAACAACAACAACAACAACAATAACAACAACCCTAAACAAACAACAACAACAACAACAACAATAACAATAAAAATAACAACAACAATAACAACAACAACAACCCTAAACAACAACAACAATAACAAAAGCAACAACAACCCTAAACAACAACAACAACAACAACAATAATAACAATAAAAACAACAACAACAACAATAACAACAACAACAACCCTAAACAACAACAACAATAACAACAGCAACAACAACTCTAAACAACAACAACAACAATAAAAACAACAACAACAACCCTAAATAACAACAACAACAACAACAATAACAACCACCCTAAATAACAACAAGAACAACAACAACCCTAAATAACAACAACAACAACAACAACAACAATAACAACCACCCTAAATAACAACAAGAACAACAACAACCCTAAATAACAACAACAACAACAACAACAACAACAATAACAACAACCCTAAACAAACAACAACAACAACAACAACAATAACAATAAAAATAACAACAACAATAACAACAACAACAACCCTAAACAACAACAACAATAACAAAAGCAACAACAACCCTAAACAACAACAACAACAATAACCCTAAATAACAACAAGAACAAAAAAAACAACAACAATAACAACAACCACCTAAACAACAATTAAAACAACAACAACAATAAGAACTACAAAAACAACCCTAAATAACAACAACAACAACAACCCTAAATAACAACAACAAATACAACAAAAACCCTAAATAACAACAGCAACCCTAGAAAACAACAACAACAACAACAACAACAACCCTAAACAACAGCAACAACAACAACAACAAACCTAAACAACAACAACAAACCTAAATAAAAACAACAACAACAACAACCTTAAATAAAAACAACAACAACAACATCAACAACACTAACCAACAACAACAACAACAACAACAATAACAACAACCCTAAACAACAACAACAACAACAACAACAACAACAACAACCCTAAACAACAACAACAACAATAACCCTAAATAACAACAAGAACAAAAAAAAAACAACAACAATAACAACAACCACCTAAACAACAATTACAACGACAATAACAATAAGAACAACAACAACAACCCTAAATAACAATAACAACAACAACCCTAAATAACAACAACCGCAACAACAACAACAACAACAACAACACCAACAACAATAACAACAACAACAACAACAACAACAACAACAACCCGAAACAACAACAACAACCACCCTAAAGAATAACAACAACAACAACAACACCAACAACAATAACAACAATAACAACAACAACAACAACAACCCAAAACAACAACCACAACAACAACCACCCTAAAGAATAACAACAACAACAACAACAACAACAACCCTAAATAACAACAACAGCAACAACAACAACAACAACAACACCAACAACAATAACAACAACAACAACAACAACAACCCTAAACAACAACAACAACAACAACCCTAAACAACAACAACAACAACAATAACAACGAAAACAACAACAACAACAACAACAACAACAACAACTACCCTAAATAACAACAATAACAATAACAAACACCCTAAATAACAACAGCAACCCTGAATAACAACAACAACAACAACCCTAAATAATAACAACAACAACAACAACCCTAAATAACAACAAGAACAACAACCCTAAACAACAACAACAACAACAACCCTAAACAACAACAACAACCCTAAACAATAACAACAACAACAATAACAACCCTAAACAACAACAGCAACAACAACAACCCTAAACAACAACAGCAACAACCCCAAACAACAACAACAACAACAACCCTAAACAACAACAACAACAACCCTAAACAGTAACCCTAAACAGCAACAACAACAAACCTAAATAAAAACAATAACAACCACAACCCTAAATAAAAACAACAACAACCCTAAATAACTACAAGAACAACAACAACAAAAACCCTAAATAACAACAGCAACCCTATATAACAACAACAAAAACAAGAACAACAACAACCATAAATAACAACAACAACAACAACAATAACAACAACCCTAAACAACAACAACAACAACAACAACAACAGCAATAACAACAAAGACAACAACAACAACAATAACAACAACAACAGCCCTAAACAACAACAACAATAACAACAGCAACAACAACCCTAAACAACAACAACAACAATAACCCTAAATAACAACAACAACAACAACAACAACAACCCTAAACAACAACATCAACAATAACCCTAAATAACAACAAGAACAAAAAAACAACAAAAATAACAACAACCACCTAAACAACAATTACAACAACAACAACAATAAGAACAACAACAACAACCCTAAATAACAACAACAACAACAACCCTAAATAACAACAAGAACAACAAAAACAACAACAACAACAACAACAACCCTAAACAACAACAACAACAACCACCCTAAAGAACAACAACAACAACAACAACACCAACAACAATAACAATAACAACAACATCAACAACAACCTAAACAACAACCTAAACAACAACCACAACAACAACCACCCTAAAGATTAACCACAACAACAACAACAACAACCCTAAATAACAACAACAGCAACAACAACAACAACAACAACACCAACAACAATAACAACAACAACAACAACAACAACCCTAAACAACAACAACAACAACAACCACCCTAAAGAATAACAACAACAACAACAACAACCCTAAATAACAACAACAACAACAACAATAACAACAACCACAACAACAACCCTAAATAAAAACAACAACAACAACAACTACCCTAAACAACAACAACAACAACAACAATAACAACAAAAACAACAACAACAACAACAACAACAACAACAACAACAACAACTACCCGAAATAACAACAACAACAACAACAAACACCCTAAATAACAACAGCAACCCTGAATAACAACAACAACAACAACAACCCTAAATAACAACAACAACAACAACAATCCTAAACAACAAAAACAACAACAACAACAACAACAATAACAACAACAACAACGACAACAACAACAACCCTAAACTACAACAACAAAACAACCCTAAATAACAACAAGATTAACAACAACAACAACAACAATAACCCTAAAAAACAACAACAACAACAACAACAACCCTAAATAACAATAACAACAACAACCCTAAATAACAACAACAACAACAACACTAAATAACAACAAGAACAACAACAACAACAACAACAACAACAACAACAACCCTAAATAACAACAAGAACAACAACAACAACAACAACAACCCTAAACAACAACAACAACAACAACAACCCTAAATAGCAACAACAACAACAACAATAACAACAACCCTAAACAACAACAACAACAACAATAACAACAACATCCCTAAATAACAACAACAACCAACAACAACAACAACCCTAAATAACAACAATAACAACAACAACAACAACAACAACTGCTACTACAACAACAACAACAACAATAACAACAACAACAACAACAACCACCCTAAACAATAACAACAACAACAACAACAACAACAACCCTAAATAACAACAACAACAACAACAATCCTAAACAACAACAACAACAACAACAATAACAACAACAACAACAACAACAACAGCAATAACAACAACAACAACGACAACAACAACAACCCTAAACTACAACAACAAAAACAACCCTAAACAACAACAATAACCCAAAACAACAACAACAACAACAACAACAACCCTAAACAACAACAACAACAATAACAACAACAACAACAACAACAACCCTAAACAACAACAACAACAACAACCACCCTAAACAATAACAACAACAACAACAACAACCCTAAACAACAACAACAACAACAACCCTAAACAACAACAACAACCCTAAACAATAACAACAACAACAATAACAACCCTAAACAACAACAGCAACAACAACAACCCTAAACAACAACAGCAACAACCCCAAACAACAACAACAACAACAACCCTAAACAACAACAACAACAACCCTAAACAATAACAACAACAACAACAACAACAACCCTAAACAGCAACAACAACCCTAAACAGCAACAACAACAAACCTAAATAAAAACAATAACAACCACAACCCTAAATAAAAACAACAACAACAACCCTAAATAACTACAAGAACAACAACAACAAAAACCCTAAATAACAACAGCAACCCTAAACAACAACAACAACAACAACAACAACCCTAAACAACAACAACAACAAACCTAAATAAAAACAACAACAACAACAACCCTAAATAAAAACAACAACAACAACCCTAAATAACAACAACAACAAGAACAACAACAACCTTAAATAACAACAACAACAACAATAACAACAACCCTAAACAACAACAACAACAACAACAATAACAACAAAGACAACAACAACAACAATAACAACAACAACAGCCCTAAACAACAACAACAATAACAACAGCAACAACAACCCTAAACAACAACAACAACAATAACCATAAATAACAACAACAACAACAACAACAACAACAACAACACCAACAACAATAACAACAATAATAACAACAACAACAACAACAACAACAACCCTAAACAACAACAACAACAATAACCCTAAATAACAACAAGAACAAAAAAAAACAACAACAATAACAACAACCACCTAAACAACAATTACAACAACAACAACAATAAGAACAACAACAACAACCCTAAATAACAATAACAACAACAACCCTAAATAACAACAACAACAAAAACCCTAAATAACAACAACAACAACAACAACAACAACAACCCTAAACAGCAACAACAACAAACCTAAACAAAAACAATAACAACCACAACCCTAAATAAAAACAACAACAACAAACCCTAAATAACTACAAGAACAACAACAACAAAAACCCTAAATAACAACAGCAACCCTATATAACAACAACAACAACAAGAACAACAACAACCATAAATAACAACAACAACAACAACAATAACAACAACCCTAAAATAACAACAACAACAACAACCCTAAATAACAAAAATAACAACAACCACCTAAACAACAATTACAACAACAACAACAATAAGAACAACAACAACAACCCTAAATAACAACAACAACAACAACCCTAAATAACAACAAGAACAACAAAAACAACAACAACAACAACAACAACCCTAAACAACAACAACAACAACCACCCTAAAGAACAACAACAACAACAACAACACCAACAACAATAACAATAACAACAACATCAACAACAACCTAAACAACAACCTAAACAACAACCACAACAACAACCACCCTAAAGATTAACCACAACAACAACAACAACAACCCTAAATAACAACAACAGCAACAACAACAACAACAACAACACCAACAACAATAACAACAACAACAACAACAACCCTAAACAACAACAACAACAACAACCACCCTAAAGAATAACAACAACAACAACAACAACCCTAAATAACAACAACAACAACAACAATAACAACAACCACAACAACAACCCTAAATAAAAACAACAACAACAACAACTACCCTAAACAACAACAACAACAACAACAATAACAACAAAAACAACAACAACAACAACAACAACAATAACAACAACAACAACTACCCGAAATAACAACAACAACAACAACAAACACCCTAAATAACAACAGCAACCCTGAATAACAACAACAACAACAACAACCCTAAATAACAACAACAACAACAACAATCCTAAACAACAAAAACAACAACAACAACAACAACAATAACAACAACAACAACGACAACAACAACAACCCTAAACTACAACAACAAAACAACCCTAAATAACAACAAGATTAACAACAACAACAACAACAACAAC
>OX359291.1:32891957-32896957 GCA_947179395.2 Pulicaria dysenterica
AACAACAATTACAACAACAACACCAATAAGAACAACAACAACAACCCTAAATAACAACAACAACAACAACAACAACCCTAAATAACAACAATAACAACAACAACATCAACAACAACAACTGCTACTACAACAACAACAACAACAACAATAACAACAACAACAACAACAACAACCCTAAACAACAACAACAACAACAACCACCCTAAACAATATCAATAACAACAACAACAACAACCTTAAATAACAACAACAACAACAACAATCCTAAACAACAACAACAACAACAATAACAACAACAACAACAACAACAAAAACAACAACAACAACAACAACAATAACAACAACAACAACGACAACAACAACAACCCTAAACTACAACAACAAAAACAACCCTAAATAAAAACAAGATTAACAACAACAACAACAATAACCCTAAATAAAAACAACAACAACCCTAAATAACAACAACAACAATAAGAACAACAACAACCCTAAATAGCAACAACAACAACAACAATAACAACAACCCTAAACAACAACAACAACAACAATAACAACAACATCCCTAAATAACAACAACAACAAACAACAACAACAACCCTAAATAACAACAATAACAACAACAACAACAACAACAACTGCTACTACAACAACAACAACAACAATAACAACAACAACAACAACAACAACCCTAAACAACAACAACAACAACCACCCTAAACAATAACAACAACAACAACAACAACAACCCTAAATAACAACAACAACAACAACAATCCTAAACAACAACAACAACAACAACAATAACAACAACAACAACAACAACAACAACAACAACAACAACAACAACAATAACAACAACAACAACAACAACAACCCTAAATAACAACAATAACAACAACAACAACAACAACTGCTACTACAACAACAACAACAACAATAACAACAACAACAACAACAACAACCCTAAACAACAACAACAACAACCACCCTAAACAATAACAACAACAACAACAACAACAACCCTAAATAACAACAACAATAACAATCCTAAACAACAACAACAACAACAACAATAACAACAACAACAACAACAACAACAACAACAACAACAGCAATAACAACAACACCAACGACAACAACAACAACCCTAAACTACAACAACAAAAACAACCCTAAACAACAACAACAACCCAAAACAACAACAACAACAACAACAACCCTAAACAACAACAACAACAATAACAACAACAACAACAACAACAACAACCCAAAACAATAACAACAACAACAATAACAACCCGAAACAACAACAGCAACAACAACAACCCTAAACAACAACAACAACAACCCCAAACAACAATAACAACAACAACCCTAAACAACAACAACAACAACCCTAAACAATAACAACAACAACAACAACAACAACCCTAAACAGCAACAACAACAAACCTAAATAAAAACAATAACAACCACAACCCTAAATAAAAACAACAACAACAACCCTAAATAACTACAAGAACAACAACAACAAAAACCCTAAATAACAACAGCAACCCTAAATAACAACAACAACAACAAGAACAACAACAACCATAAATAACAACAACAACAACAACAACAACAACCCTAAACAACAACAACAACAACAACAACAACCAAAATAACAACAAAGACAACAACAACAACAATAACAACAACAACAGCCCTAAACAACAACAATAACAACAGCAACAACAACCCTAAACAACAACAACAACAACAATAATCCTAAATAACAACAACAACAACAACAACAACAACAACACCAACAACAATAACAACAACAACAACAACAACAACAACCCTAAACAACAACAACAACAACAATAACAACAACAACAACAACAACAACAACAACAACAACCCTAAACAACAACAACAACAATAACCCTAAATAACAACAAGAACAAAAAAAACAACAAAAATAACAACAACCACCTAAACAACAATTACAACAACAACAACAATAAGAACAACAACAACAACCCTAAATAACAACAACAACAACAACAACAACCCTAAATAACAACAATAACAACAACAACATCAACAACAACAACTGCTACTACAACAACAACAACAACAACAATAACAACAACAACAACAACAACAACCCTAAACAACAACAACAACAACAACCACCCTAAACAATATCAATAACAACAACAACAACAACCTTAAATAACAACAACAACAACAACAATCCTAAACATCAACAACAACAACAATAACAACAACAACAACAACAACAAAAACAACAACAACAACAACAACAATAACAACAACAACAACGACAACAACAACAACCCTAAACTACAACAACAAAAACAACCCTAAATAAAAACAAGATTAACAACAACAACAACAATAACCCTAAATAAAAACAACAACAACCCTAAATAACAACAACAACAATAAGAACAACAACAACCCTAAATAACAACAACAACAACAATAATAACAACCCTAAACAACAACAACAACAATAACAACAACAACAGCCCTAAACAACAACAACAATAACAACAGCAACAAAAACAACAACAACAACAACAACAACCCTAAACAACAACAACAACAACCACCCTAAACAATAACAACAACAACAACAACAACAACCCTAAATAACAACAACAACAACAACAATCCTAAACAACAACAACAACAACAACAATAACAACAACAACAACAACAACAACAACAACAACAACAACAACAACAATAACAACAACAACAACAACAACAACCCTAAATAACAACAACAACAACAACAACAACTGCTACTACAACAACAACAACAACAATAACAACAACAACAACAACAACAACCCTAAACAACAACAACAACAACCACCCTAAACAATAACAACAACAACAACAACAACAACCCTAAATAACAACAACAACAACAATCCTAAACAACAACAACAACAACAACAATAACAACAACAACAACAACAACAACAACAACAACAACAGCAATAACAACAACACCAACGACAACAACAACAACCCTAAACTACAACAACAAAAACAACCCTAAACAACAACAACAACCCAAAACAACAACAACAACAACAACAACCCTAAACAACAACAACAACAATAACAACAACAACAACAACAACAACAACCCAAAACAATAACAACAACAACAATAACAACCCGAAACAACAACATCAACAACAACAACCCTAAACAACAACAGCAACAACCCCAAACAACAATAACAACAACAACCCTAAACAACAACAACAACAACCCTAAACAATAACAACAACAACAACAACAACAACCCTAAACAGCAACAACAACAAACCTAAATAAAAACAATAACAACCACAACCCTAAATAAAAACAACAACAACAACCCTAAATAACTACAAGAACAACAACAACAAAAACCCTAAATAACAACAGCAACCCTAAATAACAACAACAACAACAAGAACAACAACAACCATAAATAACAACAACAACAACAATAACAACAACCCTAAACAACAACAACAACAACAACAACAACCAAAATAACAACAAAGACAACAACAACAACAATAACAACAACAACAACCCTAAACAACAACAATAACAACAACAACAACAACCCTAAACAACAACAACAACAACAATAATCCTAAATAACAACAACAACAACAACAACAACAACAACACCAACAACAATAACAACAACAACAACAACAACAACAACCCTAAACAACAACAACAACAACAATAACAACAACAACAACAACAACAACAACAACAACAACCCTAAACAACAACAACAACAATAACCCTAAATAACAACAAGAACAAAAAAAACAACAACAATAACAACAACAACCTAAACAACAATTACAACAACAACAACAATAAGAACAACAACAACAACCCTAAATAACAACAACAACAACAACAACAACCCTAAATAACAACAATAACAACAACAACAACAACAACAACAACTGCTACTACAACAACAACAACAACAACAATAACAACAACAACAACAACAACAACCCTAAACAACAACAACAACAACAACCACCCTAAACAATATCAATAACAACAACAACAACAACCTTAAATAACAACAACAACAACAACAACCCTAAACAACAACAACAACAACAATAACAACAACAACAACAACAACAAAAACAACAACAACAACAACAACAATAACAACAACAACAACGACAACAACAACAACCCTAAACTACAAAAACAAAAACAACCCTAAATAAAAACAAGATTAACAACAACAACAACAATAACCCTAAATAAAAACAACAACAACCCTAAATAACAACAACAACAACAACAACAACAACAACCCTAAATAACAACAACAACAACAATAATAACAACCCTAAACAACAACAACAACAATAACAACAACAACAGCCCTAAACAACAACAACAATAACAACAGCAACAACAACCTAAACAAAAACAATAACAACCACAACCCTAAATAAAAACAACAACAACAACCCTAAATAACTACAAGAACAACAACAACAAAAACCCTAAATAACAACAGCAACCCTAACGAACAACAACAACAACCCTAAACAACAACAACAATAACAACAATAACAACAACAACAACGACAACAACAACAACCCTAAACTACAACAACAAAAACAACCCTAAATAACAACAAGATTAACAACAACAACAACAATAACCCTAAAAAACAACAACAACAACAACAACCCAAAATAACAACAATAACAACAACCCTAAACAACAACAACAACCCAAAACAATAACAACAACAACAATAACAACCCTAAACAACAACAGCAACAACAACAACCCTAAACAACTACAGCAACAACCCCAAACAACAACAACAACAACAACCCTAAACAATAACAACAACAACAACAACAACAAAAACCCTAAACAGCAACAACAACAAACCTAATTAAAAACAATAACA
>OX359291.1:32904457-32906957 GCA_947179395.2 Pulicaria dysenterica
CAACAACAACAACAACCCTAAATAACAAAAACAGCAACAACAACAACAACAACAACACCAACAACAATAACAACAACAACAACAACAACAACCCTAAACAACAACAACAACCCTAAACAACAACAACAACAACAACAACCACAAACAACAATAACAACAACAACACCAACAACAACAACCCTAAACAACAACAACAACAACAACCACCCTAAAGAATAACAACAACAACAACCCTAAATAACAACAACAACAACAATAACAACAACCACAACAACAACCATAAATAAAAACAACAACAACAACAACTACCCTAAACAACAACAACAACAACAACAATAACAACAAAAACAACAACAAAAACAACAACAATAACAACAACAACAACTACCCTAAATAAAAACAACAACAACAACAAACACCCTAAATAACAACAGCAACCTTGAATAACAACAACAACAACAACAACAACAACAACCCTAAATAACAACAACAACAACAATAACAACAACAACAACAACAACAAAAACAACAACAACAACAACAACAATAACAACAACAACGACGACAACAACAACAACCCAACAACAAAAACAACCCTAAATAACACCCTAAACAATAACAATAACAACAACAACCCTAAATAACAACAACAAGAACAACCCTAAATAACAACAAGAACAACAACAACAACAACAACAACCCTAAACAACAACAACAACAACAACAACCCTAAATAACAACAACAACAACAACAATAACAACAACCCTAAACAACAACAACAACAACAATAACAACAACATCCCTAAATAACAACAACAACAAACAACAACAACAACCCTAAATAACAACAATAACAACAACAACAACAACAACTGCTACTACAACAACAACAACAACAATAACAACAACAACAACAACAACAACCCTAAACAACAACAACAACAACCACCCTAAACAATAACAACAACAACAACAACAACAACCCTAAATAACAACAACAACAACAATCCTAAACAACAACAACAACAACAACAATAACAACAACAACAACAACAACAACAACAACAACAACAACAGCAATAACAACAACAACAACGACAACAACAACAACCCTAAACTACAACAACAAAAACAACCCTAAACAACAACAACAACCCAAAACAACAACAACAACAACAACAACCCTAAACAACAACAACAACAATAACAACAACAACAACAACAACAACAACAACAACCCAAAACAATAACAACAACAACAATAACAACCCGAAACAACAACAGCAACAACAACAACCCTAAACAACAACAGCAACAACCCCAAACAACAATAACAACAACAACCCTAAACAACAACAACAACAACCCTAAACAATAACAACAACAACAACAACAACAACCCTAAACAGCAACAACAACAAACCTAAATAAAAACAATAACAACCACAACCCTAAATAAAAACAACAACAACAACCCTAAATAACTACAAGAACAACAACAACAAAAACCCTAAATAACAACAGCAACCCTAAATAACAACAACAACAACAAGAACAACAACAACCATAAATAACAACACCAACAACAATAACAACAACCCTAAACAACAACAACAACAACAACAACAACCAAAATAACAACAAAGACAACAACAACAACAATAACAACAACAACAGCCCTAAACAACTACAATAACAACAGCAACAATAACCCTAAACAACAACAACAACAACAATAATCCTAAATAACAACAACAACAACAACAACAACAACAACACCAACAACAATAACAACAACAACAACAACAACAACAACCCTAAACAACAACAACAACAACAATAACAACAACAACAACAACAACAACAACAACAACAACCCTAAACAACAACAACAACAATAACCCTAAATAACAACAAGAACAAAAAAAACAACAAAAATAACAACAACCACCTAAACAACAATTACAACAACAACAACAATAAGAACAACAACAACAACAACAACAACAACAACAACAACAACCCTAAATAACAACAATAACAACAACAACATCAACAACAACAACTGCTACTACAACAACAACAACAACAACAATAACAACAACAACAACAACAACAACCCTAAACAACAACAACAACAACAACCACCCTAAACAATATCAATAACAACAACAACAACAACCTTAAATAACAACAACAACAACAACAATCCTAAACAACAACAACAACAACAATAACAACAACAACAACAACAACAAAAACAACAACAACAACAACAACAATAACAACAACAACAACGACAACAACAACAACCCTAAACTACAACAACAAAAACAACCCTAAATAAAAACAAGATTAACAACAACAACAACAATAACCCTAAATAAAAACAACAACAACCCTAAATAACAACAACAACAACAACAACAACAACAACCCTAAATAACAACAACAACAACAATAATAACAACCCTAAACAACAACAACAACAATAACAAC
>OX359291.1:32909457-32924457 GCA_947179395.2 Pulicaria dysenterica
ACTACAACAACAACAACAACAATAACAACAACAACAACAACAACAACCCTAAACAACAACAACAACAACCACCCTAAACAATAACAACAACAACAACAACAACAACCCTAAATAACAACAACAACAACAACAATCCTAAACAACAACAACAACAACAACAATAACAACAACAACAACAACAACAACAACAACAACAACAACAACAACAGCAATAACAACAACAACAACGACAACAACAACAACCCTAAACTACAACAACAAAAACAACCCTAAACAACAACAACAACCCAAAACAACAACAACAACAACAACAACAACCCTAAACAACAACAACAACAATAACAACAACAACAACAACAACAACAACAACAACCCAAAACAATAACAACAACAACAATAACAACCCGAAACAACAACAGCAACAACAACAACCCTAAACAACAACAGCAACAACAGCAACAACCCCAAACAACAATAACAACAACAACCCTAAACAACAACAACAACAACCCTAAACAATAACAACAACAACAACAACAACAACCCTAAACAGCAACAACAACAAACCTAAATAAAAACAATAACAACCACAACCCTAAATAAAAACAACAACAACAACCCTAAATAACTACAAGAACAACAACAACAAAAACCCTAAATAACAACAGCAACCCTAAATAACAACAACAACAACAAGAACAACAACAACCATAAATAACAACAACAACAACAATAACAACAACCCTAAACAACAACAACAACAACAACAACAATAACTACCCTAAACAACAACAACAACAACAACAATAACAACAAAAACAACAACAACAACAATAACAACAACAACAACTGCCCTAAATAACAACAACAACAACAACAAACACCCTAAATAACAACAGCAACCCTGAATAACAACAACAACAACAACAACCCTAAATAACAACAACAACAACAACAACAATCCTAAACAACAACAACAATAACAATAACAACAACAACAACAACAACAAAAACAACAACAACAACAATAACTACAACAACAACAACCACAACAACAACCCTAAACTACAACAACAAAAACAACCCTAAATAACAACAAGATTAACAACAAAAACAACAATAACCCTAAAAAACAACAACAACAACAACAACCCTAAATAACAATAACAACAACAACCCTAAATAACAACAACAACAACAACCCTAAATAACAATAACAACAACAACCCTAAATAACAACAACAACAACAACCCTAAATAACAACAAGAACAACAACAACAACAACAACAACCCTAAACAACAACAACAACAACAACAACCCTAAATAGCAACAACAACAACAACAATAACAACAACCCTAAACAACAACAACAACAACAATAACAACAACATCCCTAAATAACAACAACAACAAACAACAACAACAACCCTAAATAACAACAATAACAACAACAACAACAACAACTGCTACTACAACAACAACAACAAATTGACAACAACAACAACAACAACAACCCTAAACAACAACAACAACAACCACCCTAAACAATAACAACAACAACAACAACAACAACCCTAAATAACAACAACAACAACAATCCTAAACAACAACAACAACAACAACAACAATAACAACAACAACAACAACAACAACAACAACAACAACAACAGCAATAACAACAACAACAACGACAACAACAACAACCCTAAACTACAACAACAAAAACAACCCTAAACAACAACAACAACCCAAAACAACAACAACAACAACAACAACCCTAAACAACAACAACAACAATAACAACAACAACAACAACAACAACAACCCAAAACAATAACAACAACAACAATAACAACCCGAAACAACACCAGCAACAACAACAACCCTAAACAACAACAGCAACAACCCCAAACAACAATAACAACAACAACCCTAAACAACAACAACAACAACCCTAAACAATAACAACAACAACAACAACAACAACCCTAAACAGCAACAACAACAAACCTAAATAAAAACAATAACAACCACAACCCTAAATAAAAACAACAACAACAACCCTAAATAACTACAAGAACAACAACAACAAAAACCCTAAATAACAACAACAACCCTAAATAACAACAACAACAACAAGAACAACAACAACCATAAATAACAACAACAACAACAATAACAACAACCCTAAACAACAACAACAACAACAACAACAACAACCAAAATAACAACAAAGACAACAACAACAACAATAACAACAACAACAGCCCTAAACAACAACAATAACAACAGCAACAACAACCCTAAACAACAACAACAACAACAATAATCCTAAATAACAACAACAACAACAACAACAACAACAACACTAACAACAATAACAACAACAACAACAACAACCCTAAACAACAACAACAACAACAATAACAACAACAACAACAACAACAACAACAACAACAACAACAACCCTAAACAACAACAACAACAATAACCCTAAATAACAACAAGAACAAAAAAAACAACAAAAATAACAACAACCACCTAAACAACAATTACAACAACAACAACAATAAGAACAACAACAACAACCCTAAATAACAACAACAACAACAACAACAACCCTAAATAACAACAATAACAACAACAACATCAACAACAACAACTGCTACTACAACAACAACAACAACAACAATAACAACAACAACAACAACAACAACCCTAAACAACAACAACAACAACAACCACCCTAAACAATATCAATAACAACAACAACAACAACCTTAAATAACAACAACAACAACAACAATCCTAAACAACAACAACAACAACAATAACAACAACAACAACAACAACAACAACAACAACAACAACAACAACAATAACAACAACAACAACAACAACAACAACAACCCTAAACTACAACAACAAAAACAACCCTAAATAAAAACAAGATTAACAACAACAACAATAACCCTAAAAAACAACAACAACAACAACAACCCTAAATAACAACAATAACAACAACCCTAAACAACAACAACAACAACCCTAATCTACAACAACAAAAACAACCCAAAACAACAACAACAACAACAACAACAACCCTAAACAACAACAACAACAATAACAACAACAACAACAACAACAACAACAACCCAAAACAATAACAACAACAACAATAACAACCCGAAACAACAACAGCAACAACAACAACCCTAAACAACAACAGCAACAACCCCAAACAACAATAACAACAACAACCCTAAACAACAACAACAACAACCCTAAACAATAACAACAACAACAACAACAACAACCCTAAACAGCAACAACAACAAACCTAAATAAAAACAATAACAACCACAACCCTAAATAAAAACAACAACAACAACCCTAAATAACTACAAGAACAACAACAATAAAAACCCTAATTAACAACAGCAACCCTAAATAACAACAACAACAACAAGAACAACAACAACCATAAATAACAACAACAACAACAATAACAACAACCCTAAACAACAACAACAACAACAACAACAAAAATAACAACAAAGACAACAACAACAACAATAACAACAACAACAGCCCTAAACAACAACAATAACAACAGCAACAACAACCCTAAACAACAACAACAACAACAATAATCCTAAATAACAACAACAACAACAACAACAACAACAACACCAACAACAATAACAACAACAACAACAACAACCCTAAACAACAACAACAACAATAACCCTAAATAACACAACAAGAACAAAAAAAACAACAAAAATAACAACCACCTAAACAACAATTACAACAACAACAACAATAAGAACAACAACAACAACCCTAAATAACAACAACAACAACAACAACAACCCTAAATAACAACAATAACAACAACAACAACAACAACTGCTACTACAACAACAACAACAACAACAATAACAACAACAACCCTAAACAACAACAACAACAACAACCACCCTAAACAATATCAATAACAACAACAACAACAACCCAAAATAACAACAACAACAACAACAATCCTAAACAACAACAACAACAACAATAACAACAACAACAACAACAACAAAAAAACAACAACAACAACAACAACAATAACAACAACAACAACGACAACAACAACAGCCCTAAACTACAACAACAAAAACAACCCTAAATAACAACAAGATTAACAACAACAACAACAATAACCCTAAAAAACAACAACAACAACAACCCTAAATAACAACAATAACAACAACCCTAAACAACAACAACAACCCAAAACAATAACAACAACAACAATAACAACCCTAAACAACAACAGCAACAATAACAACCCTAAACAACTACAGCAACAACCCCAAACAACAACAACAACAACAACAACCCTAAACAACAACATCAACAACCCTAAACAATAACAACAACAACAACAACAACAACCCTAAACAGCAACAACAACAAACTTAATTAAAAACAATAACAACCACAACCCTAAATAAAAACAACAACAACAACCCTAAATAACTACAAGAACAACAACAACAAAAACCCTAAATAACAACAACAACCCTAAACAATAACAACAACAACAACAACAACAACCCTAAACAGCAACAACAACAAACCTAAATAAAAACAATAACAACCACAACCCTAAATAAAAACAACAACAACAACCCTAAATAACTACAAGAACAACAACAACAAAAACCCTAAATAACAACAGCAACCCTAAATAACAACAACAACAACAAGAACAACAACAACCATAAATAACAACAACAACAACAACAACAACAACCCTAAACAACAACAACAACAACAACCAAAATAACAACAAAGACAACAACAACAACAATAACAACAACAACAGCCCTATACAACAACAATAACAACAGCAACAACAACCCTAAACAACAACAACAACAACAATAATCCTAAATAACAACAACAACAACAACAACAACAACAACAACAACACTAACAACAATAACAACAACAACAACAACAACCCTAAACAACAACAACAACAACAATAACAACAACAACAACAACAACAACAACAACAACAACAACAACAACAACAACAACAACAACAACCCTAAACAACAACAACAACAATAACCCTAAATAACAACAAGAACAAAAAAAACAACAAAAATAACAACAACCACCTAAACAACAATTACAACAACAACAACAATAAGAACAACAACAACAACCCTAAATAACAACAACAACAACAACAACAACCCTAAATAACAACAATAACAACAACCACATCAACAACAACAACTGCTACTACAACAACAACAACAACAACAATAACAACAACAACAACAACAACAACCCTAAACAACAACAACAACAACAACCACCCTAAACAATATCAATAACAACAACAACAACAACCTTAAATAACAACAACAACAACAACAATCCTAAACAACAACAACAACAACAATAACAACAACAACAACAACAACAAAAACAACAACAACAACAACAACAATAACAACAACAACAACGACAACAACAACAACCCTAAACTACAACAACAAAAACAACCCTAAATAAAAACAAGATTAACAACAACAACAATAACCCTAAAAAACAACAACAACAACAACAACCCTAAATAACAACAATAACAACAACCCTAAACAACAACAACAACAACCCTAATCTACAACAACAAAAACAACCCAAAACAACAACAACAACAACAACAACAACCCTAAAACAACAACAACAAGAACAACAACAACCATAAATAACAACAACAACAACAATAACAACAACCCTAAACAACAACAACAACAACAACAACAACCAAAATAACAACAAAGACAACAACAACAACAATAACAACAACAACAGCCCTAAACAACAACAATAACAACAGCAACAACAACCCTAAACAACAACAACAACAACAATAATCCTAAATAACAACAACAACAACAACAACAACAACAACACTAACAACAATAACAACAACAACAACAACAACCCTAAACAACAACAACAACAACAACAACAACAACAACAACAACAACAACAACCCTAAACAACAACAACAACAACAATAACCCTAAATAACAACAAGAACAAAAAAAACAACAAAAATAACAACAACCACCAAACAACAATTACAACAACAACAACAATAAGAACAACAACAACAACCCTAAATAACAACAACAACAACAACAACAACCCTAAATAACAACAATAACAACAACAACATCAACAACAACAACTGCTACTACAACAACAACAACAACAACAATAACAACAACAACAACAACAACAACCCTAAACAACAACAACAACAACAACCACCCTAAACAATATCAATAACAACAACAACAACAACCTTAAATAACAACAACAACAACAACAACCCTAAACAACAACAACAACAACAATAACAACAACAACAACAACAACAAAAACAACAACAACAACAACAACAATAACAACAACAACAACGACAACAACAACAACCCTAAACTACAACAACAAAAACAACCCTAAATAAAAACAAGATTAACAACAACAACAACAACCCTAAAAAACAACAACAACAACAACAACCCTAAATAACAACAATAACAACAACCCTAAACAACAACAACAACAACCCTAATCTACAACAACAAAAACAACCCAAAACAACAACAACAACAACAACAACAACCCTAAACAACAACAACAACAATAACAACAACAACAACAACAACAACAACCCAAAACAATAACAACAACAACAATAACAACCCGAAACAACAACAGCAACAACAACAACCCTAAACAACAACAGCAACAACCCCAAACAACAATAACAACAACAACGCTAAACAACAACAACAACAACCCTAAACAATAACAACAACAACAACAACAACAACCCTAAACAGCAACAACAACAAACCTAAATAAAAACAATAACAACCACAACCCTAAATAAAAACAACAACAACAACCCTAAATAACTACAAGAACAACAACAATAAAAACCCTAATTAACAACAGCAACCCTAAATAACAACAACAACAACAAGAACAACAACAACCATAAATAACAACAACAACAACAATAACAACAACCCTAAACAACAACAACAACAACAACAACAAAAATAACAACAAAGACAACAACAACAACAATAACAACAACAACAGCCCTAAACAACAACAATAACAACAGCAACAACAACCCTAAACAACAACAACAACAACAATAATCCTAAATAACAACAACAACAACAACAACAACAACAACAACACCAACAACAATAACAACAACAACAACAACAACCCTAAACAACAACAACAACATCAATAACAACAACAACAACAACAACCCTAAACAACAACAACAACAATAACCCTAAATAACACAACAAGAACAAAAAAAACAACAAAAATAACAACCACCTAAACAACAATTACAACAACAACAACAATAAGAACAACAACAACAACCCTAAATAACAACAACAACAACAACAACAACCCTAAATAACAACAATAACAACAACAACAACAACAACTGCTACTACAACAACAACAACAACAACAATAACAACAACAACCCTAAACAACAACAACAACAACAACCACCCTAAACAATATCAATAACAACAACAACAACAACCCTAAATAACAACAACAACAACAACAATCCTAAACAACAACAACAACAACAATAACAACAACAACAACAACAACAAAAAAACAACAACAACAACAACAACAATAACAACAACAACAACGACAACAACAACAGCCCTAAACTACAACAACAAAAACAACCCTAAATAACAACAAGATTAACAACAACAACAACAATAACCCTAAAAAACAACAACAACAACAACAACCCTAAATAACAACAATAACAACAACCCTAAACAACAACAACAACCCAAAACAATAACAACAACAACAATAACAACCCTAAACAACAACAACAACAACAACAACCCTAAACAACTACAGCAACAACCCCAAACAACAACAACAACAACAACAACCCTAAACAACAACATCAACAACCCTAAACAATAACAACAACAACAACAACAACAACCCTAAACAGCAACAACAACAAACCTAATTAAAAACAATAACAACCACAACCCTAAATAAAAACAACAACAACAACCCTAAATAACTACAAGAACAACAACAACAAAAACCCTAAATAACAACAGCAACCCTAAACAACAACAACAACAACAACAACAACAACCCTAAACAACAACAACAACAAACCTAAATAAAAACAACAACAACAACAACCCTAAATAAAAACAACAACAACAACCCTAAATAACAACAACAACAACAAGAACAACAACAACCCTAAATAACAACAACAACAACAATAATAACAACCCTAAACAACAACAACAACAACAATAACAACAACAACAACAACAACAACAACAACAACAACAACAACAACAACAACAACCCTAAACAACAACAACAACAATAACCCTAAATAACAACAAGAACAAAAAAAACAACAAAAATAACAACAACCACCTAAACAACAATTACAACAACAACAACAATAAGAACAACAACAACAACCCTAAATAACAACAACAACAACAACAACAACCCTAAATAACAACAATAACAACAACAACATCAACAACAACAACTGCTACTACAACAACAACAACAACAACAATAACAACAACAACAACAACAACAACCCTAAACAACAACAACAACAACAACCACCCTAAACAATATCAATAACAACAACAACAACAACCTTAAATAACAACAACAACAACAACAATCCTAAACAACAACAACAACAACAATAACAACAACAACAACAACAAAAACAACAACAACAACAACAACAATAACAACAACAACAACGACAACAACAACAACCCTAAACTACAACAACAAAAACAACCCTAAATAAAAACAAGATTAACAACAACAACAATAACCCTAAAAAACAACAACAACAACAACAACCCTAAATAACAACAATAACAACAACCCTAAACAACAACAACAACAACCCTAATCTACAACAACAAAAACAACCCAAAACAACAACAACAACAAAAACAACAACCCTAAACAACAACAACAACAATAACAACAACAACAACAACAACAACAACCCAAAACAATAACAACAACAACAATAACAACCCGAAACAACAACAGCAACAACAACAACCCTAAACAACAACAGCAACAACCCCAAACAACAATAACAACAACAACCCTAAACAACAACAACAACAACCCTAAACAATAACAACAACAACAACAACAACAACCCTAAACAGCAACAACAACAAACCTAAATAAAAACATTAACAACCACAACCCTAAATAAAAACAACAACAACAACCCTAAATAACTACAAGAACAACAACAATAAAAACCCTAATTAACAACAGCAACCCTAAATAACAACAACAACAACAAGAACAACAACAACCATAAATAACAACAACAACAACAATAACAACAACCCTAAACAACAACAACAACAACAACAACAAAAATAACAACAAAGACAACAACAACAACAATAACAACAACAACAGCCCTAAACAACAACAATAACAACAGCAACAACAACCCTAAACAACAACAACAACAACAATAATCCTAAATAACAACAACAACAACAACAACAACAACAACACCAACAACAATAACAACAACAACAACAACAACCCTAAACAACAACAACAACATCAATAACAACAACAACAACAACAACCCTAAACAACAACAACAACAATAACCCTAAATAACACAACAAGAACAAAAAAAACAACAAAAATAACAACCACCTAAACAACAATTACAACAACAACAACAATAAGAACAACAACAACAACCCTAAATAACAACAACAACAACAACAACAACCCTAAATAACAACAATAACAACAACAACAACAACAACTGCTACTACAACAACAACAACAACAACAATAACAACAACAACCCTAAACAACAACAACAACAACAACCACCCTAAACAATATCAACAACAACAACAACAACAACCCTAAATAACAACAACAACAACAACAATCCTAAACAACAACAACAACAACAATAACAACAACAACAACAACAACAAAAAAACAACAACAACAACAACAACAATAACAACAACAACAACGACAACAACAACAGCCCTAAACTACAACAACAAAAACAACCCTAAATAACAACAAGATTAACAACAACAACAACAATAACCCTAAAAAACAACAACAACAACAACAACCCTAAATAACAACAATAACAACAACCCTAAACAACAACAACAACCCAAAACAATAACAACAACAACAATAACAACCCTAAACAACAACAGCAACAACAACAACCCTAAACAACTACAGCAACAACCCCAAACAACAACAACAACAACAACAACCCTAAACAACAACATCAACAACCCTAAACAATAACAACAACAACAACAACAACAACCCTAAACAGCAACAACAACAAACCTAATTAAAAACAATAACAACCACAACCCTAAATAAAAACAACAACAACAACCCTAAATAACTACAAGAACAACAACAACAAAAACCCTAAATAACAACAGCAACCCTAAACAACAACAACAACAACAACAACAACAACCCTAAACAACAACAACAACAAACCTAAATAAAAACAACAACAACAACAACCCTAAATAAAAACAACAACAACAACCCTAAATAACAACAACAACAACAAGAACAACAACAACCCTAAATAACAACAACAACAACAATAATAACAACCCTAAACAATAACAACAAAGACAATAAGAACAACAAAAACAACAACAACAGCCCTAAACAACAACAACAATAACAACAGCAACAACAACCCTAAACAACAACAACAACAATAACCCTAAATAACAACAACAACAACAACAACAACAACAACACCAACAACAATAACAACAACAACAACAACAACAACAACAACAACAACAACCCTAAACAACAACAACAACAATAACCCTAAATAACAACAATAACAAAAAAAACAACAACAATAACAACAACTACCTAAACAACAATTACAACAACAACAACAATAAGAACAACAAGAACAACCCTAAATAACAATAACAACAACAACCCTAAATAACAACAACAACAAAAACCCTAAATAACAACAACAACCACAACAACAACAACAACAACCCTAAACAGCAACAACAACAAACCTAAACAAAAACAATAACAACCACAACCCTAAATAAAAACAACAACAACTACCCTAAATAGTTAACAAGAACAACAACAACAAAAACCCTAAATAACAACAGCAACCCTATATAACAACAACAAAAACAAGAACAACAACAACCATAAATAACAACAACCCTAAACAACAACAACAACAACAACAACAACAACAATAACAACAAAGACAACAACAACAACAATAACAACAACAACAGCCCTAAACAACAACAACAACAATAACCCTAAATAACAAAAACAAAAACAACAACAACAACCCTAAACAACAACAACAACAATAACAACAACAACAACAACAACCCTAAACAACAACAACAACAATAACCCTAAATAACAACAAGAACAAAAAAAACAACAAAAATAACAACAACCACCTAAACAACAATTACAACAACAACAACATTAAGAACAACAACAACAACCCTAAATAACAACAACAACAACAACAACAACCCTAAATAACAACGAGAATAACAAAAACAACAACAACAACAACAACAACAACCCTAAACAACAACAACAACAACCACCCTAAAGAATAACAACAACAACAACAACAACAACAAAAACACCAACAACAATAACAATAACAACAACAACAACATCAACAACAACCTAAACAACAACCACAACAACAACCACCCTAAAGAATAACCACAACAACAACAACAACAACCCGAAATAACAACAACAGCAACAACAACAACAACACCAACAACAATAACAACAACAACAACAACAACAACCATAAACAACAACAACAACAACCACCCTAAAGAATAACAACAACAACAACAAAAACAACCCTAAATAACAACAACAACAACAACAATAACAACAACCACAACAACAACCCTAAATAAAAACAACAACAACAATAACTACCCTAAACAACAACAACAACAACAACAATAACAACAACAACAACAACAACAACAACAACAACAACAACAACAATAACAACAACAACAACTACCCTAAATAACAACAACAACAACAACAAACACCCTAAATAACAACAGCAACCCTGAATAACAACAACAACAACAACAACAACAACAACCCTAAATAACAACAACAACAACAACAACAACAATAACAACAACAATAACAACAACAACAACTACCCTAAATAACAACAACAACAACAACAAACACCCTAAATAACAACAGCAACCCTGAATAACAACAACAACAACAACAACAACAACAACAATAACAACAACAACAACTACCCTAAATAACAACAACAACAACAACAAACACCCTAAATAACAACAGCAACCCTGAATAACAACAACAACAACAACAACAACAACAACCCTAAATAACAACAACAATAACAACAACAACAACAATAACAACAACAACAAAAACAACAACAACAACAACAACAATAACAACAATAACAACTACCCTAAATAACAACAACAACAACAACAAACACCCTAAATAACAACAGCAACCAAAAACAACAACAACAACAACAACAACAACAACAACAATAACAACAACAACAACTACCCTAAATAACAACAACAACAACAACAAACACCCTAAATAACAACAGCAACCCTGAATAACAACAACAACAACAACAACAACAACAACCCTAAATAACAACAACAACAACAACAATAACAACAACAACAACAAAAACAACAACAACAACAACAATAACAACAACAACAACAACAACAACAACAACAACCCTAAACAACAACAACAACAATAACCCTAAATAACAACAAGAACAAAAAAAACAACAAAAAAAACAACAACCACCTAAACAACAATTACAACAACAACAACAATAAGAACAACAACAACAACCCTAAATAACAACAACAACAACAACAACCCTAAATAACAACAATAACAACAACAACAACAACAACAACAACAACAACAACTGCTACTACAACAACAACAACACCAACAATAACAACAACAACAACAACAACAACCCTAAACAACAACAACAACAACAACCACCCTAAACAATATCAATAACAACAACAACAACAACCCTAAATAACAACAACAACAACAACAATCCTAAACAACAACAACAACAACAATAACATCAACAACAACAACAACAAAAACAACAACAACAACAACAACAATAACAACAACAACAACGACAACAACAACAACCCTAAACTACAACAACAAAAACAACCCTAAATAACAACAAGATTAACAACAACAACAACAATAACCCTAAAAAACAACAACAACAACAACAACAACCCTAAATAACAACAACAACAATAACAACCCTAAACAACAACAGCAACAACAACAACCCTAAACAACTACAGCAACAACCCCAAACAACAATAACAACAACAACCCTAAACAACAACAACAACAACAACAACCCTAAATAACAACGAGAATAACAAAAACAACAACAACAACAACAACAACAACCCTAAACAACAACAACAACAACCACCCTAAAGAATAACAACAACAACAACAACAACAACAAAAACACCAACAACAATAACAATAACAACAACAACAACATCAACAACAACCTAAACAACAACCACAACAACAACCACCCTAAAGAATAACCACAACAACAACAACAACAACCCGAAATAACAACAACAGCAACAACAACAACAACACCAACAACAATAACAACAACAACAACAACAACAACCATAAACAACAACAACAACAACCACCCTAAAGAATAACAACAACAACAACAAAAACAACCCTAAATAACAACAACAACAACAACAATAACAACAACCACAACAACAACCCTAAATAAAAACAACAACAACAATAACTACCCTAAACAACAACAACAACAACAACAATAACAACAACAACAACAACAACAACAACAACAACAACAACAATAACAACAACAACAACTACCCTAAATAACAACAACAACAACAACAAACACCCTAAATAACAACAGCAACCCTGAATAACAACAACAACAACAACAACAACAACAACCCTAAATAACAACAACAACAACAACAACAACAATAACAACAACAATAACAACAACAACAACTACCCTAAATAACAACAACAACAACAACAAACACCCTAAATAACAACAGCAACCCTGAATAACAACAACAACAACAACAACAACAACAACAATAACAACAACAACAACTACCCTAAATAACAACAACAACAACAACAAACACCCTAAATAACAACAGCAACCCTGAATAACAACAACAACAACAACAACAACAACAACCCTAAATAACAACAACAATAACAACAACAACAACAATAACAACAACAACAAAAACAACAACAACAACAACAACAATAACAACAATAACAACTACCCTAAATAACAACAACAACAACAACAAACACCCTAAATAACAACAACAACAACAACAACAACAACAACACCAACAACAATAACAACAACAACAACAACAACAACAACAACAACAACAACCCTAAACAACAACAACAACAATAACCCTAAATAACAACAAGAACAAAAAAAACAACAAAAAAAACAACAACCACCTAAACAACAATTACAACAACAACAACAATAAGAACAACAACAACAACCCTAAATAACAACAACAACAACAACAACCCTAAATAACAACAATAACAACAACAACAACAACAACAACAACAACAACAACTGCTACTACAACAACAACAACACCAA
>OX359291.1:32926957-32936957 GCA_947179395.2 Pulicaria dysenterica
ACAACAACCCTAAACAACAACAACAACAACAACAACAAAAATAACAACAAAGACAACAACAACAACAATAACAACAACAACAGCCCTAAACAACAACAATAACAACAGCAACAACAACCCTAAACAACAACAACAACAACAATAATCCTAAATAACAACAACAACAACAACAACAACAACAACACCAACAACAATAACAACAACAACAACAACAACCCTAAACAACAACAACAACAACAATAACAACAACAACAACAACAACAACAACCCTAAACAACAACAACAACAATAACCCTAAATAACAACAAGAACAAAAAAAACAACAAAAATAACAACAACCACCTAAACAACAATTACAACAACAACAACAATAAGAACAACAACAACAACCCTAAATAACAACAACAACAACAACAACAACCCTAAATAACAACAATAACAACAACAACATCAACAACAACAACTGCTACTACAACAACAACAACAACAACAATAACAACAACAACAACAACAACAACCCTAAACAACAACAACAACAACAACCACCCTAAACAATATCAATAACAACAACAACAACAACCTTAAATAACAACAACAACAACAACAATCCTAAACAACAACAACAACAACAATAACAACAACAACAACAACAACAAAAACAACAACAACAACAACAACAATAACAACAACAACAACGACAACAACAACAACCCTAAACTACAACAACAAAAACAACCCTAAATAAAAACAAGATTAACAACAACAACAACAATAACCCTAAAAAACAACAACAACAACAACAACCCTAAATAACAACAATAACAACAACCCTAAACAACAACAACAACAACCCTAATCTACAACAACAAAAACAACCCAAAACAACAACAACAACAACAACAACAACCCTAAACAACAACAACAACAATAACAACAACAACAACAACAACAACAACAACCCAAAACAATAACAACAACAACAATAACAACCCGAAACAACAACATCAACAACAACAACCCTAAACAACAACAGCAACAACCCCAAACAACAATAACAACAACAACCCTAAACAACAACAACAACAACCCTAAACAATAACAACAACAACAACAACAACAACCCTAAACAGCAACAACAACAAACCTAAATAAAAACAATAACAACCACAACCCTAAATAAAAACAACAACAACAACCCTAAATAACTACAAGAACAACAACAACAAAAACCCTAATTAACAACAGCAACCCTAAATAACAACAACAACAACAAGAACAACAACAACCATAAATAACAACAACAACAACAATAACAACAACCCTAAACAACAACAACAACAACAACAAAAATAACAACAAAGACAACAACAACAACAATAACAACAACAACAGCCCTAAACAACAACAATAACAACAGCAACAACAACCCTAAACAACAACAACAACAACAATAATCCTAAATAACAACAACAACAACAACAACAACAACAACACCAACAACAATAACAACAACAACAACAACAACCCTAAACAACAACAACAACAACAATAACAACAACAACAACAACAACCCTAAACAACAACAACAACAATAACCCTAAATAACACAACAAGAACAAAAAAAACAACAAAAATAACAACAACCACCTAAACAACAATTACAACAACAACAACAATAAGAACAACAACAACAACCCTAAATAACAACAACAACAACAACAACAACCCTAAATAACAACAATAACAACAACAACAACAACAACTGCTACTACAACAACAACAACAACAACAATAACAACAACAACCCTAAACAACAACAACAACAACCACCCTAAACAATATCAATAACAACAACAACAACAACCCTAAATAACAACAACAACAACAACAATAACAACAACAACAACAACAACAAAAACAACAACAACAACAACAACAATAACAACAACAACAACGACAACAACAACAGCCCTAAACTACAACAACAAAAACAACCCTAAATAACAACAAGATTAACAACAACAACAACAATAACCCTAAAAAACAACAACAACAACAACAACCCTAAATAACAACAATAACAACAACCCTAAACAACAACAACAACCCAAAACAATAACAACAACAACAATAACAACCCTAAACAACAACAGCAACAACAACAACCCTAAACAACTACAGCAACAACCCCAAACAACAACAACAACAACAACCCTAAACAACAACATCAACAACCCTAAACAATAACAACAACAACAACAACAACCCTAAACAGCAACAACAACAAACCTAATTAAAAACAATAACAACCACAACCCTAAATAAAAACAACAACAACAACCCTAAATAACTACAAGAACAACAACAACAAAAACCCTAAATAACAACAGCAACCCTAAACAACAACAACAACAACAACAACAACAACCCTAAACAACAACAACAACAAACCTAAATAAAAACAACAACAACAACAACCCTAAATAAAAACAACAACAACAACCCTAAATAACAACAACAACAACAAGAACAACAACAACCCTAAATAACAACAACAACAACAATAATAACAACCCTAAACAACAACAACAACAACAATAACAACAAAGACAATAAGAACAACAATAACAACAACAACAGCCCTAAACAACAACAACAATAACAACAGCAACAACAACCCTAAACAACAACAACAACAATAACCCTAAATAACAACAACAACAACAACAACAACAACAACAACACCAACAACAATAACAACAACAACAACAACAACAACAACAACAACAACAACAACCCTAAACAACAACAACAACAATAACCCTAAATAACAACAATAACAAAAAAAACAACAACAATAACAACAACTACCTAAACAACAATTACAACAACAACAACAATAAGAACAACAAGAACAACCCTAAATTACAATAACAACAACAACCCTAAATAACAACAACAACAAAAACCCTAAATAACAACAACAACCACAACAACAACAACAACAACCCTAAACAGCAACAACAACAAACCTAAACAAAAACAATAACAACCACAACCCTAAATAAAAACAACAACAACAACCCTAAATAACTACAAGAACAACAACAACAAAAACCCTAAATAACAACAGCAACCCTATATAACAACAAAAAAAACAAGAACAACAACAACCATAAATAACAACAACCCTAAACAACAACAACAACAACAACAACAACAACAACAACAACAATAACAACAAAGACAACAACAACAACAAAAACAACAACAACAGCCCTAAACAACAACAACAATAACAACAGCAACAACAACCCTAAACAACAACAACAACAATAACCCTAAATAACAATAACAAAAACAACAACAACAACCCTAAACAACAACAACAACAACCCTAAACAACAACAACAACAATAACCCTAAATAACAACAAGAACAAAAAAAACAACAAAAATAACAACAACCACCTAAACAACAATTACAACAACAACAACAATAAGAACAACAACAACAACCCTAAATAACAACAACAACAACAACAACAACCCTAAATAACAACAAGAATAACAAAAACAACAACAACAACAACAACAACAACCCTAAACAACAACAGCAACAACCACCCTAAAGAATAACAACAACAACAACAACAACAACAAAAACACCAACAACAACAAAAACACCAACAACAATAACAATAACAACAACATCAACAACAACCTAAACAACAACCACAACAACAACCACCCTAAAGAATAACCACAACAACAACAACAACAACCCGAAATAACAACAACAGCAACAACAACAACAACACCAACAACAATAACAACAACAACAACAACAACAACCCTAAACAACAACAACAACAACAACCACCCTAAAGAATAACAACAACAACAACAAAAACAACCCTAAATAACAACAACAACAACAACAATAACAACAACCACAACAACAACCCTAAATAAAAACAACAACAACAATAACTACCCTAAACAACAACAACAACAACAACAATAACAACAAATACAACAACAACAACAACAACAACAACAACAACAATAACAACAACAACAACTACCCTAAATAACAACAACAACAACAACAAACACCCTAAATAACAACAGCAACCCTGAATAACAACAACAACAACAACAACAACAACAACCCTAAATAACAACAACAACAACAACAATCCTAAACAACAACAACAATAACAATAACAACAACAACAAAAACAACAGCAACAACAACAATAACAACAACAACAACAATAACAACAACAGCAACAACCCTAAACAACAACAACAACAATAACCCTAAACAACAACAACAATAACAACAGCAACAACAACCCTAAACAACAACAACAACAATAACCCTAAATAACAACAACAACAACAACAACAACAACAACAACACCAACAACAATAACAACAACAACAACAACAACAACAACAACAACAACGACAACCCTAAACAACAACAACAACAATAACCCTAAATAACAACAATAACAAAAAAAACAACAACAATAACAACAACTACCTAAACAACAATTACAACAACAACAACAATAAGAACAACAAGAACAACCCTAAATTACAATAACAACAACAACCCTAAATAACAACAACAACAAAAACCCTAAATAACAACAACAACCACAACAACAACAACAACAACCCTAAACAGCAACAACAACAAACCTAAACAAAAACAATAACAACCACAACCCTAAATAAAAACAACAACAACAACCCTAAATAACTACAAGAACAACAACAACAAAAACCCTAAATAACAACAGCAACCCTATATAACAACAAAAAAAACAAGAACAACAACAACCATAAATAACAACAACCCTAAACAACAACAACAACAACAACAACAACAACAACAACAATAACAACAAAGACAACAACAACAACAATAACAACAACAACAGCCCTAAACAACAACAACAATAACAACAGCAACAACAACCCTAAACAACAACAACAACAATAACCCTAAATAACAATAACAAAAACAACAACAACAACCCTAAACAACAACAACAACAATAACAACAACAACAACAACAACCCTAAACAACAACAACAACAATAACCCTAAATAACAACAAGAACAAAAAAAACAACAAAAATAACAACAACCACCTAAACAACAATTACAACAACAACAACAATAAGAACAACAACAACAACCCTAAATAACAACAACAACAACAACAACAACCCTAAATAACAACAAGAATAACAAAAACAACAACAACAACAACAACAACCCTAAACAACAACAGCAACAACCACCCTAAAGAATAACAACAACAACAACAACAACAACAAAAACACCAACAACAACAAAAACACCAACAACAATAACAATAACAACAACATCAATAACAACCTAAACAACAACCACAACAACAACCACCCTAAAGAATAACCACAACAACAACAACAACAACCCGAAATAACAACAACAGCAACAACAACAACAACACCAACAACAATAACAACAACAACAACAACAACAACCCTAAACAACAACAACAACAAAAACCACCCTAAAGAATAACAACAACAACAACAAAAACAACCCTAAATAACAACAACAACAACAACAATAACAACAACCACAACAACAACCCTAAATAAAAACAACAACAACAATAACTACCCTAAACAACAACAACAACAACAACAATAACAACAAATACAACAACAACAACAACAACAACAACAACAACAATAACAACAACAACAACTACCCTAAATAACAACAACAACAACAACAAACACCCTAAATAACAACAGCAACCCTGAATAACAACAACAACAACAACAACAACAACAACCCTAAATAACAACAACAACAACAACAATCCTAAACAACAACAACAATAACAATAACAACAACAACAAAAACAACAGCAACAACAACAATAACAACAACAACAACAACAACAACAACAACAACAACCCTAAACAACAACAACAACAATAACCCTAAACAACAACAACAACAACAACAACCCTAAACAACAACAACAACAATAACGCTAAATAACAAAAAGAACAAAAAAAAAACAACAAAAATAACAACAACCACCTAAACAACAATTACAACAACAACAACAATAAGAACAACAACAACAACCCTAAATAACAACAACAACAACAACAACCCTAAATAACAACAATAACAACAACAACAACAACAACAACAACTGCTACTACAACAACAACAACAACAACAATAACAACAACAACAACAACAACAACCCTAAACAACAACAACAACAACAACCACCCTAAACAATATCAATAACAACAACAACAACAACCCTAAATAACAACAACAACAACAACAATCCTAAACAACAACAACAACAACAATAACATCAACAACAACAACAACAAAAACAACAACAACAACAACAACAATAACAACAACAACAACGACAACAACAACAACCCTAAACTACAACAACAAAAACAACCCTAAATAACAACAAGATTAACAACAACAACAACAATAACCCTAAAAAACAACAACAACAACAACAACAACCCTAAATAACAACAATAACAACAACCCTAAACAACAACAACAACCCAAAACAATAACAACAACAACAATAACAACCCTAAACAACAACAGCAACAACAACAACCCTAAACAACTACAGCAACAACCCCAAACAACAACAACAACAACAACCCTAAACAACAACATCAACAACCCTAAACAATAACAATAACAACAACAACCCTAAATAACAACAAGAACAACAACAACAACAACAACAACAACAACAACAACAACCCTAAATAACAACAAGAACAATAACAACAACAACAACAACCCTAAACAACAACAACAACAACAACAACCCTAAATAGCAACAACAACAACAACAACAACAATAACAACAACCCTAAACAACAACAACAACAACAATAACAACAACATCCCTAAATAACAACAACAACAAACAACAACAACAACCCTAAATAACAACAATAACAACAACAACAACAACAACTGCTACTACAACAACAACAACAACAATAACAACAACAACAACAACAACAACCCTAAACAACAACAACAACAACTGCTACTACAACAACAACAACAACAATAACAACAACAACAACAACAACAACCCTAAACAACAACAACAACAACCACCCTAAACAATAACAACAACAACAACAACAACAACCCTAAATAACAACAACAACAACAACAATCCTAAACAACAACAACAACAACAACAATAACAACAACAACAACAACAACAACAACAACAACAACAACAGCAATAACAACAACAACAACAACGACAACAACAACAACCCTAAACTACAACAACAAAAACAACCCAAAACAACAACAACAACCCAAAACAACAACAACAACAACAACAACAACCCTAAACAACAACAACAACAATAACAACAACAACAACAACAACAACAACAACCCAAAACAATAACAACAACAACAATAACAACCCGAAACAACAACAGCAACAACAACAACCCTAAACAACAACAGCAACAACAGCAACAACCCCAAACAACAATAACAAGATCAACCCTAAACAACAACAACAACAACCCTAAACAATAACAACAACAACAACAACAACAACCCTAAACAGCAACAACAACAACAATAACAACAACAACAACAACAACCCTAAACAACAACAACAACAATAACCCTAAATAACACAACAAGAACAAAAAAAACAACAAAAATAACAACAACCACCTAAACAACAATTACAACAACAACAACAATAAGAACAACAACAACAACCCTAAATAACAACAACAACAACAACAACAACCCTAAATAACAACAATAACAACAACAACAACAACAACTGCTACTACAACAACAACAACAACAACAATAACAACAACAACCCTAAACAACAACAACAACAACAACCACCCTAAACAATATCAATAACAACAACAACCCTAAATAACAACAACAACAACAACAATCCTAAACAACAACAACAACAACAATAACAACAACAACAACAACAACAAAAACAACAACAACAACAACAACAACAATAACAACAACAACAACGACAACAACAACAGCCCTAAACTACAACAACAAAAACAACCCTAAATAACAACAAGATTAACAACAACAACAACAATAACCCTAAAAAAACAACAACAACAACAACAACCCTAAATAACAACAATAACAACAACCCAAAACAATAACAACAACAACAATAACAACCCTAAACAACAACAGCAACAACAACAACCCTAAACAACTACAGCAACAACCCCAAACAACAACAACAACAACAACCCTAAACAACAACATCAACAACCCTAAACAATAACAACAACAACAACAACAACAACCCTAAACAGCAACAACAACAAACCTAATTAAAAACAATAACAAGCACAACCCTAAATAAAAACAACAACAACAACCCTAAATAACTACAAGAACAACAACAACAAAAACCCTAAATAACAACAGCAACCCTAAACAACAACAACAACAACAACAACAACAACCCTAAACAACAACAACAACAAACCTAAATAAAAACAACAACAACAACAACCCTAAATAAAAACTACAACAACAACCCTAAATAACAACAACAACAACAAGAACAACAACAACCCTAAATAACAACAACAACAACAATAATAACAACCCTAAACAACAACAACAACAACAACAACAACAACAACAATAACAACAAAGACAATAAGAACAACAATAACAACAACAACAGCCCTAAACAACAACAACAATAACAACAGCAACAACAACCCTAAACAACAACAACAACAATAACCCTAAATAACAACAACAACAACAACAACAACAACAACAACACCAACAACAATAACAACAACAACAACAACAACAACAACAACAACAACAACAACCCTAAACAACAACAACAACAATAACCCTAAATAACAACAATAACAAAAAAAACAACAACAATAACAACAACTACCTAAACAACAATTACAACAACAACAACAATAAGAACAACAAGAACAACCCTAAATAACAATAACAACAACAACCCTAAATAACAACAACAACAAAAACCCTAAAAATAACAACAACAACCACAACAACAACAACAACAACCCTAAACAGCAACAACAACAAACCTAAACAAAAACAATAACAACCACAACCCTAAATAAAAACAACAACAACAACCCTAAATAACTACAAGAACAACAACAACAAAAACCCTAAATAACAACAGCAACCCTATATAACAACAACAAAAACAAGAACAACAACAACCATAAATAACAACAACCCTAAACAACAACAACAACAACAACAACAACAACAATAACAACAAAGACAACAACAACAACAATAACAACAACAACAGCCCTAAACAACAACAACAATAACAACAGCAACAACAACCCTAAACAACAACAACAACAATAACCCTAAATAACAATAACAAAAACAACAACAACAACCCTAAACAACAACAACAACAATAACAACAACAACAACAACAACCCTAAACAACAACAACAACAATAACCCTAAATAACAACAAGAACAAAAAAAACAACAAAAATAACAACAACCACCTAAACAACAATTACAACAACAACAACAAACCAACAACAATAACAACAACAACAACAACCCTAAATAACAACAACAACAACAACCCTAAACAACAACAACAACAACAACAACAACAACCCTAAGTAACAACAACAATAACAACAATAACAACAACCACAACAACAACCCTAAATAAAAACAACTACAACAACAACAACCCTATCCAACAACAACAACAAAAACAACAAAAACAACAACAACAACAACAACAACCCAAAATAACAACAACAACAACAACAAAAACCCTAAATAACAACAACAACAACAACAATCCTAAATAACAACAAGAACAACAACA
>OX359291.1:32944457-32949457 GCA_947179395.2 Pulicaria dysenterica
AACAATAACAACAACAACAGCCCTAAACAACAACAACAATAACAACAGCAACAACAATCCTAAACAACAACAACAACAATAACAACAACAACAACAACAACAACAACAACAACAAAAACAACAACAACAACAACAACAACAACAACACCAACAACAATAACAACAACAACAACAACAACAATAACCCTAAATAACAACAAGAACAAAAAAAACAACAACAATAACAACAACCACCTAAACAACAATTACAACAACAACAACAACAACCCTAAATAACAATAACAACAACAACCCTAAATAACAACAACAATAAAAACCCTAAATAACAACAACAACCACCTAAACAACAATTACAACAACAACAACAACAACCCTAAATAACAATAACAACAACAACCCAAAATAACAACAACAATAAAAACCCTAAATAACAACAACAACCCTAAATAACAACAATAACAACAACAACAACAACAACAACCCTAAATAACAACAAGAACAACAAAAACAACAACAACAACAACAACAACAACAACAACACCAACAACAATATTAACAACAACAACAACCCTAAACAACAACAACAACAACAACAACAACAACAACAACAACAACAACAACAACAACCCTAAATAACAACAACAATAACAACAATAACAACAACCACAACAACAACCCTAAATAAAAACAACAACAACAACAACAACCCTATCCAACAACAACAACAATAACAACAAAAACAACAACAACAACAACAACAACAACAACAACACCAACAACAATAACAACAACAACAACAACCCTAAACAACAACAACAACAACAACCCTAAACAACAACAACAACAACAACCCTAAACAACAACAACAACAACAACAACAACAACCCTAAATAACAACAACAATAACAACAATAACAACAACCATAACAACAACCCTAAATAAAAACAACAACAACAACAACAACCCTATCCAACAACAACAACAATAACAACAAAAACAACAACAACAACAACAACAACAACAACAACAACACCAACAACAATAACAACAACAACAACAACCCTAAACAACCCACAACAACAACAACAATAACAACAAAAACAACAACAACAACAACAACCCTAAATAACAACAACAACAACAACAAAAACCCTAAATAACAACAACAACAACAATCCTAAATAACAACAAGAACAACAACAACAACAACAACAACCCTAAATAACAACAAGAACAACAACAACAACCACAACAACAACCCTAAACAACAAGAACAACAACCCTAAATAGCAACAACAACAACAACAACAACTGCTACTACAACAACAACAACAACAACAATAACAACAACAACAACAACAACCACCCTAAACAACAACAACAACAACAACAACCACCCTAAACAATAACAACAACAACAACAACAACCCTAAATAACAACAACAACAACAACAACCCTAAACAACAACCATAACAACACTAAACAACAACAACAACAACCACCCTAAACAACAACAACAACAAACCTAAATAAAAACAACAACAACAACAACCCTAAATAAAAACAACAACAACAACCCTAAATAACTACAAGAACAACAACAACAAAAACCCTAAATAACAACAGCAACCCTAAATAACAACAACAACAACAACAACAACAACAACCCTAAATAACAACAACAACAACAACAATAACAACTACCCTAAACAACAACAACAACAACAAAAACAATAACAACAAATACAACAACAACAACAATAACAACAACAACAGCCCTAAACAACAACAACAATAACAACAGCAACAACAATCCTAAACAACAACAACAACAATAACAACAACAACAACAACAACAACAACAACAACAAAAACAACAACAACAACAACAACAACAACAACACCAACAACAATAACAACAACAACAACAACAACAATAACCCTAAATAACAACAAGAACAAAAAAAACAACAACAATAACAACAACCACCTAAACAACAATTACAACAACAACAACAACAACCCTAAATAACAATAACAACAACAACCCTAAATAACAACAACAATAAAAACCCTAAATAACAACAACAACCACCTAAACAACAATTACAACAACAACAACAACAACCCTAAATAACAATAACAACAACAACCCAAAATAACAACAACAATAAAAACCCTAAATAACAACAACAACCCTAAATAACAACAATAACAACAACAACAACAACAACAACCCTAAATAACAACAAGAACAACAAAAACAACAACAACAACAACAACAACAACAACAACACCAACAACAATATTAACAACAACAACAACCCTAAACAACAACAACAACAACAACCCTAAACAACAACAACAACAACAACAACAACAACAACAACAACAACCCTAAATAACAACAACAATAACAACAATAACAACAACCACAACAACAACCCTAAATAAAAACAACAACAACAACAACAACCCTATCCAACAACAACAACAATAACAACAAAAACAACAACAACAACAACAACAACAACAACAACACCAACAACAATAACAACAACAACAACAACCCTAAACAACAACAACAACAACCACCCTAAACAACAACAACAACAACAACCCTAAACAACAACAACAACAACAACAACAACAACCCTAAATAACAACAACAATAACAACAATAACAACAACCATAACAACAACCCTAAATAAAAACAACAACAACAACAACAACCCTATCCAACAACAACAACAATAACAACAAAAACAACAACAACAACAACAACAACAACAACAACACCAACAACAATAACAACAACAACAACAACCCTAAACAACCCACAACAACAACAACAATAACAACAAAAACAACAACAACAACAACAACCCTAAATAACAACAACAACAACAACAAAAACCCTAAATAACAACAACAACAACAATCCTAAATAACAACAAGAACAACAACAACAACAACAACAACCCTAAATAACAACAAGAACAACAACAACAACCACAACAACAACCCTAAACAACAAGAACAACAACCCTAAATAGCAACAACAACAACAACAACAACTGCTACTACAACAACAACAACAACAACAATAACAACAACAACAACAACAACCACCCTAAACAACAACAACAACAACAACAACCACCCTAAACAATAACAACAACAACAACAACAACCCTAAATAACAACAACAACAACAACAACCCTAAACAACAACCATAACAACACTAAACAACAACAACAACAACCACCCTAAACAACAACAACAACAAACCTAAATAAAAACAACAACAACAACAACCCTAAATAAAAACAACAACAACAACCCTAAATAACTACAAGAACAACAACAACAAAAACCCTAAATAACAACAGCAACCCTAAATAACAACAACAACAACAACAACAACAACAACCCTAAATAACAACAACAACAACAACAATAACAACTACCCTAAACAACAACAACAACAACAAAAACAATAACAACAAATACAACAACAACAACAATAACAACAACAACAGCCCTAAACAACAACAACAATAACAACAGCAACAACAATCCTAAACAACAACAACAACAATAACAACAACAACAACAACAACAACAACAACAACAAAAACAACAACAACAACAACAACAACAACACCAACAACAATAACAACAACAACAACAACAACAATAACCCTAAATAACAACAAGAACAAAAAAAACAACAACAATAACAACAACCACCTAAACAACAATTACAACAACAACAACAACAACCCTAAATAACAATAACAACAACAACCCTAAATAACAACAACAATAAAAACCCTAAATAACAACAACAACCACCTAAACAACAATTACAACAACAACAACAACAACCCTAAATAACAATAACAACAACAACCCAAAATAACAACAACAATAAAAACCCTAAATAACAACAACAACCCTAAATAACAACAATAACAACAACAACAACAACAACAACCCTAAATAACAACAAGAACAACAAAAACAACAACAACAACAACAACAACAACAACACCAACAACAATATTAACAACAACCACAACCCTAAACAACAACAACAACAACAACCCTAAACAACAACAACAACAACAACAACAACAACAACAACAACAACCCTAAATAACAACAACAATAACAACAATAACAACAACCACAACAACAACCCTAAAAAAAAACAACAACAACAACAACAACCCTATCCAACAACAACAACAATAACAACAAAAACAACAACAACAACAACAACAACAACAACAACAACAACAACAACACCAACAACAATAACAACAACAACAACAACCCTAAACAACAACAACAACAACAACCCTAAACAACAACAACAACAACAACCCTAAACAACAACAACAACAACAACAACAACAACAACCCTAAATAACAACAACAATAACAACAATAACAACAACCATAACAACAACCCTAAATAAAAACAACAACAACAACAACAACCCTATCCAACAACAACAACAATAACAACAAAAACAACAACAACAACAACAACAACAACAACAACAACACCAACAACAATAACAACAACAACAACAACCCTAAACAACAACAACAACAACAACCCTAAACAACAACAACAACAACAACAACAACAACCCTAAATAACAACAACAATAACAACAATAACAACAATCACAACAACAACCCTAAATAAAAACAACTACAACAACAACAACCCTATCCAACAACAACAACAATAACAACAAAAACAACAACAACAACAACAACAACCCTAAATAACAACAACAACAACAAAAACCCTAAATAACAACAACCACAACAACAATCCTAAATAACAACAAGAACAACAACAACAACAACAACAACCCTAAATAACAACAAGAACAACAACAACAACCACAACAACAACCCTAAACAACAAGAACAACAACCCTAAATAGCAACAACAACAACAACAACAACTGCT
>OX359291.1:32954457-32959457 GCA_947179395.2 Pulicaria dysenterica
AACAACAACAACAACCCTAAATAACAACAACAACAACAACAAAAACCCTAAATAACAACAACAACAACAATCCTAAATAACAACAAGAACAACAACAACAACAACAACAACCCTAAATAACAACAAGAACAACAACAACAACCACAACAACAACCCTAAACAACAACAACAACAACCCTAAATAGCAACAACAACAACAACAACAACTGCTACTACAACAACAACAACAACAACAATAACAACAACAACAACAACAACAACAACAACCCTAAACAACAACAACAACAACAACAACCACCCTAAACAATAACAACAACAACAACAACAACCCTAAATAACAACAACAACAACAACAACCCTAAACAACAACCATAACAACACTAAACAACAACAACAACAACCACCCTAAACAACAACAACAACAAACCTAAATAAAAACAACAACAACAACAACCCTAAATAAAAACAACAACAACAACCCTAAATAACTACAAGAACAACAACAACAAAAACCCTAAATAACAACAGCAACCCTAAATAACAACAACAACAACAAGAACAACAACAACCCTAAATAACAACAACAACAACAACAATAACAACTACCCTAAACAACAACAACAACAACAAAAACAATAACAACAAATACAACAACAACAACAATAACAACAACAACATCCCTAAACAACAACAACAATAACAACAGCAACAACAATCCTAAACAACAACAACAACAATAACAACAACAACAACAACAACAACAACAACAACAAAAACAACAACAACAACAACAACAACAACAACAACACCAACAACAATAACAACAACAACAACAACAACAATAACCCTAAATAACAACAAGAACAAAAAAAACAACAACAATAACAACAACCACCTAAACAACAATTACAACAACAACAACAACAACCCTAAATAACAATAACAACAACAACCCTAAATAACAACAACAATAAAAACCCTAAATAACAACAACAACCACCTAAACAACAATTACAACAACAACAACAACAATCCTAAATAACAATAACAACAACAACCCAAAATAACAACAACAATAAAAACCCTAAATAACAACAACAACCCTAAATAACAACAATAACAACAACAACAACAACAACAACCCTAAATAACAACAAGAACAACAAAAACAACAACAATAACAACAACAACAACAACACCAACAACAATATTAACAACAACAACAACCCTAAACAACAACAACAACAACAACCCTAAACAACAACAACAACAACAACAACAACAACCCTAAATAACAACAACAATAACAACAATAACAACAACCACAACAACAACCCTAAATAAAAACAACAACAACAACAACAACCCTATCCAACAACAACAACAATAACAACAAAAACAACAACAACAACAACAACAACAACAACAACACCAACAACAATAACAACAACAACAACAACCCTAAACAACAACAACAACAACAACCCTAAACAACAACAACAACAACAACCCTAAACAACAACAACAACAACAACAACAACAACAACCCTAAATAACAACAACAATAACAACAATAACAACAACCATAACAACAACCCTATCCAACAACAACAACAATAACAACAAAAACAACAACAACAACAACAACAACAACAACAACAACAACAACAACACCAACAACAATAACAACAACAACAACAACCCTAAACAACAACAACAACAACAACCCTAAACAACAACAACAACAACAACAACAACAACCCTAAATAACAACAACAATATCAACAATAACAACAACCACAACAACAACCCTAAATAAAAACAACTACAACAACAACAACCCTATCCAACAACAACAACAATAACAACAAAAACAACAACAACAACAACAACAACCCTAAATAACAACAACAACAACAAAAACCCTAAATAACAACAACCACAACAACAATCCTAAATAACAACAAGAACAACAACAACAACAACAACAACCCTAAATAACAACAAGAACAACAACAACAACCACAACAACAACCCTAAACAACAAGAACAACAACCCTAAATAGCAACAACAACAACAACAACAACTGCTACTACAACAACAACAACAACAACAACAACAACAACAACAACAACAATAACAACAACCCTAAACAACAACAACAACCCTAAATAACAACAACCACAACAACAACCCTAAACAACAACAATAACAACACTAAACAACAACAACAACAACCACCCTAAACAACAACAACAACAAACCTAAATAAAAAAAACAACAACAACCCTAAATAACAACAACAACAACAACAACAACAACCCTAAACAACAACAACAATAACAACAGCAACAACAACCCTAAACAACAACAACAACAATAACAACAACAACAACAACAACCCTAAACAACAACAACAACAACAACAACCACCCTAAACAATAACAACAACAACAACAACAACCCTAAATAACAACAACAACAACAACAACCCTAAACCACAACAATAACAACACTAAACAACAACAACCACAACCACCCTAAACAACAACAACAACAACAACAACAACAACAACAACAACAACAACAACAACAACACCAACAACAATAACAACAACAACAACAACAACAACAACAACCCTAAACAACAACAACAACAATAACGCTAAATAACAAAAAGAACAAAAAAAAAACAACAACAATAACAACAACAACCTAAACAACAACAACAACAATAACATCAACAACAACAACAACAAAAACAACAACAACAACAACAGCAATAACAACAACAACAACGGCAACAACAACAACCCTAAACTACAACAACAAAAACAACCCTAAATAACAACAAGATTAACACAACAACAACAACAATAACCCTAAAAAACAACAACAACTACAACAACAACAACCCTAAATAACAACAAGAACAACAACCCTAAACAACAACAACAACAACAACCCTAAACAACAACAACAACCCAAAACAACAACAACAACAACAATAACAACCCTAAACAACAACAGCAACAACAACAACCCTAAACAACAACAGCAACAACCCCAAACAACAACAACAACAACAACAACCCTAAACAACAACAACAACAACCCTAAACAACAACAACAACAACCCTAAACAATAACAACAACAACCCTAAACAACAACAACAACAACAACAACCCTAAACAACAACAACAACAAACCTAAATAAAAACAACAACAACAACAACCCTAAATAAAAACAACAACAACAACCCTAAATAACTACAAGAACAACAACAACAAAAACCCTAAATAACAACAGCAACTCTAAATAACAACAACAACAACAAGAACAACAACAACCCTAAATAACAACAACAACAACAACAATAGCAACAACCCTAAACAACAACAACAACAACAACAACAACAACAACAACAACAACAATAACAACAAAGACAACAACAACAACAATAACAACAACAACAACCCTAAACAACAACAACAATAACAACAGCAACAACAACCCTAAACAACAACAACAACAATTACCCTAAATAACAACAACAACAACAACAACAACAACAACACCAACAACAATAACAACAACAACAACAACAACAACAACCCTAAACAACAACAACAACAATAACCCTAAATAACAACAAGAACAAAAAAAACAACAACAATAACAACAACCACCTAAACAACAATTACAACAACAACAACAACAACCCTAAATAACAACAATAAAAACAACAACAACAACAACCCTAAATAACAACAAGAACAACAAAAACAACAACAACAACAACAACAACAACAACAACACCAACAACAATAACAACAACAACAACAACCCTAAACAACAACAACAACAACAACAACAACCCTAAACAACAACAACAACAACAACAACAACAACAACCCTAAATAACAACAACAATAACAACAATAACAACAACCACAACAACAACCCTAAATAAAAACAACAACAACAACAACAACCCTATCCAACAACAACAACAATACCAACAAAAACAACAACAACAACAACCCTATCCAACAACAACAACAATAACAACAAAAACAACAACAACAACAACAACCCTAAATAACAACAACAACAACAACAAAAACCCTAAATAACAACAACAACAACAATCCTAAATAACAACAAGAACAACAACAACAACAACAACAACCCTAAATAACAACAAGAACAACAACAACAACCACAACAACAACCCTAAACAACAAGAACAACAACCCTAAATAGCAACAACAACAACAACAACAACTGCTACTACAACAACAACAACAACAACAATAACAACAACAACAACAACAACAACAACAACCCTAAATAACAACAACAACAACAACAACCACCCTAAACAATAACAACAACAACAACAACAACCCTAAATAACAACAACAACAACAACAACCCTAAACAACAACCATAACAACACTAAACAACAACAACAACAACCACCCTAAACAACAACAACAACAAACCTAAATAAAAACAACAACAACAACAACCCTAAATAAAAACAACAACAACAACCCTAAATAACTACAAGAACAACAACAACAAAAACCCTAAATAACAACAGCAACCCTAAATAACAACAACAACAACAAGAACAACAACAACCCTAAATAACAACAACAACAACAACAATAACAACTACCCTAAACAACAACAACAACAACAAAAACAATAACAACAAATACAACAACAACAACAATAACAACAACAACATCCCTAAACAACAACAACAATAACAACAGCAACAACAATCTTTACAACAACAACAACAATAACAACAACAACAACAACAACAACAACAACAACAAAAACAACAACAACAACAACAACAACAACAACACCAACAACAATAACAACAACAACAACAACAACAATAACCCTAAATAACAACAAGAACAAAAAAAACAACAACAATAACAACAACCACCTAAACAACAATTACAACAACAAC
>OX359291.1:32969457-32996957 GCA_947179395.2 Pulicaria dysenterica
CCCTAAACAACAACAACAACAACAACAACAACCCTAAACAATAACAACAACAAACCTAAATAAAAACAACAACAACAACAACCCTAAATAACTACAATAACAACAACAACAAAAACCCTAAATAACAACAGCAACTCTAAATAACAACAACAACAACAACCCTAAATAACAACAACAACAACAACAATAACAACAACCCTAAACAACAACAACAACAACAACAACAACAACAACAACAATAACAACAAAGACAACAACAACAACAATAACAACAACAACAACCCTAAACAACAACAACAATAACAACAGCAACAACAACCCTAAACAACAACAACAACAATTACCCTAAATAACAACAACAACAACAACAACAACAACACCAACAACAATAACAACAACAACAACAACAACAACAACCCTAAACAACAACAACAACAATAACCCTAAATAACAACAAGAACAAAAAAAACAACAACAATAACAACAACCACCTAAACAACAATTACAACAACAACAACAACAACCCTAAATAACAATAACAACAACAACCCTAAATAACAACAACAATAAAAACCCTAAATAACAACAACAACCACCTAAACAACAATTACAACAACAACAACAACAACCCTAAATAACAATAACAACAACAACCCTAAATAACAACAACAATAAAAACCCTAAATAACAACAACAACCCTAAATAACAACAATAACAACAACAACAACAACAACAACCCTAAATAACAACAAGAACAACAAAAACAACAACAACAACAACAACAACAACAACAACACCAACAACAATATTAACAACAACAACAACCCTAAACAACAACAACAACAACAACCCTAAACAACAACAACAACAACAACAACAACCCTAAATAACAACAACAATAACAACAATAACAACAACCACAACAACAACCCTAAATAAAAACAACAACAACAACAACAACCCTATCCAACAACAACAACAATAACAACAAAAACAACAACAACAACAACAACAACAACAACAACAACAACAACAACAACAACACCAACAACAATAACAACAACAACAACAACCCTAAACAACAACAACAACAACAACCCTAAACAACAACAACAACAACAACAACAACAACAACCCTAAATAACAACAACAATAACAACAATAACAACAACCATAACAACAACCCTAAATAAAAACAACAACAACAACAACAACCCTATCCAACAACAACAACAATAACAACAAAAACAACAACAACAACAACAACAACAACAACAACAACAACAACACCAACAACAATAACAACAACAACAACAACCCTAAACAACAACAACAACAACAACCCTAAACAACAACAACAACAACAACAACAACAACCCTAAATAACAACAACAATAACAACAATAACAACAACCACAACAACAACCCTAAATAAAAACAACTACAACAACAACAACCCTATCCAACAACAACAACAATAACAACAAAAACAACAACAACAACAACAACAACCCTAAATAACAACAACAACAACAAAAACCCTAAATAACAACAACCACAACAACAATCCTAAATAACAACAAGAACAACAACAACAACAACAACCCTAAATAACAACAAGAACAACAACAACAACCACAACAACAACCCTAAACAACAAGAACAACAACCCTAAATAGCAACAACAACAACAACAACAACTGCTACTACAACAACAACAACAACAACAATAACAACAACAACAACAACAACAATAACAACAACCCTAAACAACAACAACAACCCTAAATAACAACAACCACAACAACAACCCTAAACAACAACAATAACAACACTAAACAACAACAACAACAACCACCCTAAACAACAACAACAACAAACCTAAATAAAAAAAACAACAACAACCCTAAATAACTACAAGAACAACAACAACAACAACAACCCTAAACAACAACAACAATAACAACAGCAACAACAACCCTAAACAACAACAACAACAATAACAACAACAACAACAACAACAACCCTAAACAACAACAACAACAACAACAACCACCCTAAACAATAACAACAACAACAACAACAACCCTAAATAACAACAACAACAACAACAACCCTAAACAACAACAATAACAACACTAAACAACAACAACCACAACCACCCTAAACAACAACAACAACAAACCTAAATAAAAACAACAACAACAACAACCCTAAATAACTACAAGAACAACAACAACAAAAACCCTAAATAACAACAGCAACCCTAAATAACAACAACAACAACAAGAACAACAACAACCCTAAATAACAACAACAACAACAACAATAACAACTACCCTAAACAACAACAACAACAACAACCACCCTAAACAATAACAACAACAACAACAACAACCCTAAATAACAACAACAACAACAACCCTAAATAACAACAACAACAACAACAACCCTAAACAACAACAATAACAACACTAAACAACAACAACAACAACCACCCTAAACAACAACAACAACAAACCTAAATAAAAACAACAACAACAACAACCCTAAATAAAAACAACAACAACAACCCTAAATAACTACAAGAACAACAACAACAAAAACCCTAAATAACAACAGCAACCCTAAATAACAACAACAACAACAAGAACAACAAGAACCCTAAATAACAACAACAACAACAACAATAACAACTACCCTAAACAACAACAACAACAACAACCACCCTAAACAATAACAACAACAACAACAATAACCCTAAATAACAACAACAACAACAACCCTAAATAAAAACAACAACAACAACAACAATCCTAAACAACAACAACAACAACAACAATAACATCAACAACAACAACAAAAACAACAACAACAACAACAGCAATAACAACAACAACAACGACAACAACAACAACCCTAAACTACAACAACAAAAACAACCCTAAATAACAACAAGATTAACAACAACAACAACAATAACCCTAAAAAACAACAACAACTACAACAACAACAACCCTAAATAACAACAACAACAACAACCCTAAACAACAACAACAACAACAACCCTAAACAACAACAACAACCCAAAACAATAACAACAACAACAATAACAACCCTAAACAACAACAGCAACAACAACAACCCTAAACAACAACAGCAACAACCCCAAACAACAACAACAACAACAACAACCCTAAACAACAACAACAACAACCCTAAACAACAACAACAACAACCCTAAACAATAACAACAACAACCCTAAACAACAACAACAACAACAACAACAACCCTAAACAATAACAACAACAAACCTAAATAAAAACAACAACAACAACAACCCTAAATAAAAACAACAACAACAACCCTAAATAACTACAAGAACAACAACAACAAAAACCCTAAATAACAACAGCAACTCTAAATAACAACAACAACAACAACCCTAAATAACAACAACAACAACAACAATAACAACAACCCTAAACAACAACAACAACAACAACAACAATAACAACAAAGACAACAACAACAACAATAACAACAACAACAACCCTAAACAACAACAACAATAACAACAGCAACAACAACCCTAAACAACAACAACAACAATTACCCTAAATAACAACAACAACAACAACAACAACAACACCAACAACAATAACAACAACAACAACAACAACAACAACCCTAAACAACAACAACAACAATAACCCTAAATAACAACAAGAACAAAAAAAACAACAACAATAACAACAACCACCTAAACAACAATTACAACAACAACAACAACAACCCTAAATAACAATAACAACAACAACCCTAAATAACAACAACAATAAAAACCCTAAACAATAACAACAACCACCTAAACAACAATTACAACAACAACAACAACAACCCTAAATAACAATAACAACAACAACCCTAAATAACAACAACAATAAAAACCCTAAATAACAACAACAACCCTAAATAACAACAATAACAACAACAACAACAACAACAACCCTAAATAACAACAAGAACAACAAAAACAACAACAACAACAACAACAACAACAACAACACCAACAACAATATTAACAACAACAACAACCCTAAACAACAACAACAACAACAACAACCCTAAACAACAACAACAACAACAACAACAACAACAACAACAACCCTAAATAACAACAACAATAACAACAATAACAACAACCACAACAACAACCCTAAATAAAAACAACAACAACAACAACAACCCTATCCAACAACAACAACAATAACAACAAAAACAACAACAACAACAACAACAACAACAACAACAACAACACCAACAACAATAACAACAACAACAACAACCCTAAATAACAACAACAACAACCCTAAACAACAACAACAACAACAACAACAACAACCCTAAGTAACAACAACAATAACAACAATAACAACAACCACAACAACAACCCTAAATAAAAACAACTACAACAACAACCCTATCCAACAACAACAACAATAACAACAAAAACAACAACAACAACAACAACAACCCAAAATAACAACAACAACAACAAAAACCCTAAATAACAACAACAGCAACAACAATCCTAAATAACAACAAGAACAACAACAACAACAACACAACCCTAAATAACAACAAGAACAACAACAACAACCACAACAACAACCCTAAACAACAAGAACAACAACCCTAAATAGCAACAACAACAACAACAACAACTGCTACTACAACAACAACAACAACAACAATAACAACAACAACAACAACAACAACAACAACAACCCTAAACAACAACAACAACAACAACAACCACCCTAAACAATAACAACAACAACAACAACAACCCTAAATAACAACAACCACAACAACAACCCTAAACAACAACAATAACAACACTAAACAACAACAACAACAACCACCCTAAACAACAACAACAACAAACCTAAATAAAAACAACAACAACAACAACCCTAAATAAAAACAACAACAACAACCCTAAATAACTACAAGAACAATAACAACAACAACCCTAAACAACAACAACAATAACAACAGCAACAACAACCCTAAACAACAACAACAACAATAACAACAACAACAACAACAACCCTAAACAACAACAACAACAACAACAACAACAACCACCCTAAACAATAACAACAACAACAACAACAACCCTAAATAACAACAACAACAACAACAACCCTAAACAACAACAATAACAACACTAAACAACAACAACAACAACCACCCTAAACAACAACAACAACAAACCTAAATAAAAACAACAACAACAACAACCCTAAATAAAAACAACAACAACAACCCTAAATAACTACAAGAACAACAACATAAAAAACCCTAAATAACAACAGCAACCCTAAATAACAACAAAAACAAGAACAACAACAACCCTAAATAACAACAACAACAACAACAATAACAACTACCCTAAACAACAACAACAACAACAAAAACAATAACAACAAATACAACAACAACAACAATAACAACAACAACAGCCCTAAACAACAACAACAATAACAACAGCACCAACAATCCTAAACAACAACAACAACAATAACCCTAAATAACAATAACAACAACAACAACAACAACAACAACAACAACAAAAACAACAACAACAACAACAACAACACCAACAACAATAATAACAACAACAACAACAACAATAACAACAAAGATAACAACAACAACCCTAAACAACATCAACAACACCAACAATAACAAAAAAGATAACAACAACAACAGCCCTAAACAATAACAACAATAACAACAGCAACAACAACCCTAAACAACAACAACAACAATAACCCTAAATAACAACAACAACAACAACAACAACAACAACAACAACACCAACAACAATAACAACAACAACAACAACAACAACAACCCTAAACAACAACAACAACAATAACGCTAAATAACAAAAAGAACAAAAAAAAAACAACAACAATAACAACAACCACCTAAACAACAACAACAACAATAACATCAACAACAACAACAACAAAAACAACAACAACAACAACAGCAATAACAACAACAACAACGGCAACAACAACAACCCTAAACTACAACAACAAAAACAACCCTAAATAACAACAAGATTAACACAACAACAACAACAATAACCCTAAAAAACAACAACAACTACAACAACAACAACCCTAAATAACAACAAGAACAACAACCCTAAACAACAACAACAACAACAACCCTAAACAACAACAACAACCCAAAACAATAACAACAACAACAATAACAACCCTAAACAACAACAGCAACAACAACAACCCTAAACAACAACAGCAACAACCCCAAACAACAACAACAACAACAACAACCCTAAACAACAACAACAACAACACTAAACAACAACAACAACAACCCTAAACAATAACAACAACAACCCTAAACAACAACAACAACAACAACAACCCTAAACAACAACAACAACAAACCTAAATAAAAACAACAACAACAACAACCCTAAATAAAAACAACAACAACAACCCTAAATAACTACAAGAACAACAACAACAAAAACCCTAAATAACAACAGCAACTCTAAATAACAACAACAACAACAAGAACAACAACAACCCTAAATAACAACAACAACAACAACAATAACAACAACCCTAAACAACAACAACAACAACAACAACAACAATAACAACAAAGACAACAACAACAACAATAACAACAACAACAACCCTAAACAACAACAACAATAACAACAGCAACAACAACCCTAAACAACAACAACAACAATTACCCTAAATAACAACAACAACAACAACAACAACAACACCAACAACAATAACAACAACAAAAACAACAACAACAACCCTAAACAACAACAACAACAATAACCCTAAATAACAACAAGAACAAAAAAAACAACAACAATAACAACAACCACCTAAACAACAATTACAACAACAACAACAACAACCCTAAATAACAACAATAACAACAACAACAACAACAACCCTAAATAACAACAAGAACAACAAAAACAACAACAACAACAACAACAACAACAACAACACCAACAACAATAACAACAACAACAACAACCCTAAACAACAACAACAACAACAACAACAACCCTAAACAACAACAACAACAACAACAACAACAACAACCCTAAATAACAACAACAATAACAACAATAACAACAACCACAACAACAACCCTAAATAAAAACAACAACAACAACAACAACCCTATCCAACAACAACAACAATACCAACAAAAACAACAACAACAACAACAACAACAACAACACCAACAACAATAACAACAACAACAACCCTAAACAACAACAACAACAACAACCCTAAACAACAACAACAACAACAACAACAACAACAACCCTAAATAACAACAACAATAACAACAATAACAACAACAACAACAACAACCCTAAATAAAAACAACAACAACAACAACAACCCTATCCAACAACAACAACAATAACAACAAAAACAACAACAACAACAACAACCCTAAATAACAACAACAACAATAACAAAAACCCTAAATAACAACAACAACAACAACAATCCTAAATAACAACAAGAACAACAACAACAACAACAACAACCCTAAATAACAACAAGAACAACAACAACAACCACAACAACAACCCTAAACAACAAGAACAACAACCCTAAATAGCAACAACAACAACAACAACAACTGCTACTACAACAACAACAACAACAACAATAACAACAACAACAACAACAACAACAACAACCCTAAACAACAACAACAACAACAACAACCACCCTAAACAATAACAACAACAACAACAACAACCCTAAATAACAACAACAACAACAACAACCCTAAACAACAACAATAACAACACTAAACAACAACAACAACAACCACCCTAAACAACAACAACAACAAACCTAAATAAAAACAACAACAACAACAACCCTAAATAAAAACAACAACAACAACCCTAAATAACTACAAGAACAACAACATAAAAAACCCTAAATAACAACAGCAACCCTAAATAACAACAAAAACAAGAACAACAACAACCCTAAATAACAACAACAACAACAACAATAACAACTACCCTAAACAACAACAACAACAACAAAAACAATAACAACAAATACAACAACAACAACAACAATAACACCAACAACAGCCCTAAACAACAACAACAATAACAACAGCAACAACAATCCTAAACAACAACAACAACAATAACAACAACAACAACAACAACAACAACAAAAACAACAACAACAACAACAACAACAACAACAACACCAACAACAATAACAACAACAACAACAACAACAATAACCCTAAATAACAACAAGAACAAAAAAAACAACAACAATAACAACAACCACCTAAACAACAATTACAACAACAACAACAACAACCCTAAATAACAATAACAACAACAACCCTAAATAACAACAACAATAAAAACCCTAAATAACAACAACAACCACCTAAACAACAATTACAACAACAACAACAACAACCCTAAATAACAATAACAACAACAACCCTAAATAACAACAACAATAAAAACCCTAAATAACAACAACAACCCTAAATAACAACAATAACAACAACAACAACAACAACAACCCTAAATAACAACAAGAACAACAAAAACAACAACAACAACAACAACAACCCTAAATAACAACAAGAACAACAAAAACAACAACAACAACAACAACAACAACAACAACACCAACAACAATATTAACAACAACAACAACAACCCTAAACAACAACAACAACAACAACCCTAAACAACAACAACAACAACAACAACAACAACCCTAAATAACAACAACAATAACAACAACAACAACAACAACAACCCTAAATAACAACAACAACAACAACAATCCTAAATAACAACAAGAACAACAACAACAACAACACAACCCTAAATAACAACAAGAACAACAACAATAACCACAACAACAACCCTAAACAACAAGAACAACAACCCTAAATAGCAACAACAACAACAACAACAACTGCTACTACAACAACAACAATAACAACAATAACAACAACAACAACAACAACAACAACAACAACCCTAAACAACAACAACAACAACAACAACCACCCTAAACAATAACAACAACAACAACAACAACCCTAAATAACAACAACCACAACAACAACCCTAAACAACAACAATAACAACACTAAACAACAACAACAACAACAACCACCCTAAACAACAACAACAACAAACCTAAATAAAAACAACAACAACAACAACCCTAAATAAAAACAACAACAACAACCCTAAATAACTACAAGAACAATAACAACAACAACCCTAAACAACAACAACAATAACAACAGCAACAACAACCCTAAATAACAACAACAATAACAACAATAACAACAACCACAACAACAACCCTAAATAAAAACAACTACAACAACAACAACCCTATCCAACAACAACAACAATAACAACAAAAACAACAACAACAACAACAACAACCCTAAATAACAACAACAACAACAAAAACCCTAAATAACAACAACAACAACAACAATCCTAAATAACAACAAGAACAACAACAACAACAACAACAACCCTAAATAACAACAAGAACAACAACAACAACCACAACAACAACCCTAAACAAAAAGAACAACAACCCTAAATAGCAACAACAACAACAACAACAACTGCTACTACAACAACAACAACAACAACAATAACAACAACAACAACAACAACAACAACAACCCTAAACAACAACAACAACAACAACAACCACCCTAAACAATAACAACAACAACAACAACAACCCTAAATAACAACAACCACAACAACAACCCTAAACAACAACAATAACAACACTAAACAACAACAACAACAACCACCCTAAACAACAACAACAACAAACCTAAATAAAAACAACAACAACAACCCTAAATAACAACAAGAACAACAACAACAACAACCCTAAACAACAACAACAATAACAACAGCAACAACAACCCTAAACAACAACAACAACAATAACAACAACAACAACAACAACCCTAAACAACAACAACAACAACAACCACCCTAAACAATAACAACAACAACAACAACAACCCTAAATAACAACAACAACAACAACAACCCTAAACAACAACAATAACAACACTAAACAACAACAACCACAACCACCCTAAACAACAACAACAACAAACCTAAATAAAAACAACAACAACAACAACCCTAAATAACTACAAGAACAACAACAACAAAAACCCTAAATAACAACAGCAACCCTAAATAACAACAACAACAACAAGAACAACAACAACCCTAAATAACAACAACAACAACAACAATAACAACTACCCTAAACAACAACAACAACAACAACCACCCTAAACAATAACAACAACAACAACAACAACCCTAAATAACAACAACAACAACAACCCTAAATAAAAACAACAACAACAACAACAACAATCCTAAACAACAACAACAACAACAACAATAACATCAACTACAACAACAACAAAAACAACAACAACAACAACAGCAATAACAACAACAACAACGACAACAACAACAACCCTAAACTACAACAACAAAAACAACCCTAAATAACAACAAGATTAACAACAACAACAACAATAACCCTAAAAAACAACAACAACTACAACAACAACAACCCTAAATAACAACAAGAACAACAACCCTAAACAACAACAACAACAACAACCCTAAACAACAACAACAACCCAAAACAATAACAACAACAACAATAACAACCCTAAACAACAACAGCAACAACAACAACCCTAAACAACAACAGCAACAACCCCAAACAACAACAACAACAACAACAACCCTAAACAACAACAACAACAACCCTAAACAATAACAACAACAACCCTAAACAACAACAACAACAACAACAACAACCCTATACAACAACAACAACAAACCTAAATAAAAACAACAACAACAACAACCCTAAATAAAAACAACAACAACAACCCTAAATAACTACAAGAACAACAACAACAAAAACCCTAAATAACAACAGCAACTCTAAATAACAACAACAACAACAACCCTAAATAACAACAACAACAACAACAATAACAACAACCCTAAACAACAACAACAACAACAACAACAACAACAACAACAACAATAACAACAAAGACAACAACAACAACAATAACAACAACAACAACAAGAACAACAACAACCCTAAATAACAACAACAACAACAACAATAACAACAACCCTAAACAACAACAACAACAACAACAACAACAACAATAACAACAAAGACAACAACAACAACAATAACAACAACAACAACCCTAAACAACAACAACAATAACAACAGCAACAACAACCCTAAACAACAACAACAACAATTACCCTAAATAACAACAACAACAACAACAACAACAACACCAACAACAATAACAACAACAACAACAACAACAACAACCCTAAACAACAACAACAACAATAACCCTAAATAACAACAAGAACAAAAAAAACAACAACAATAACAACAAACACCTAAACAACAATTACAACAACAACAACAACAACCCTAAATAACAACAATAACAACAACAACAACAACAACCCTAAATAACAACAAGAACAACAAAAACAACAACAACAACAACAACAACAACAACAACACCAACAACAATAACAACAACAACAACAACCCTAAACAACAACAACAACAACAACAACAACCCTAAACAACAACAACAACAACAACAACAACAACAACAACCCTAAATAACAACAACAATAACAACAATAACAACAACCACAACAACAACCCTAAATAAAAACAACAACAACAACAACCCTATCCAACAACAACAACAATACCAACAAAAACAACAACAACAACAACAACAACAACAACAACACCAACAACAATAACAACAACAACAACCCTAAACAACAACAACAACAACAACCCTAAACAACAACAACAACAACAACAACAACAACAACCCTAAATAACAACAACAATAACAACAATAACAACAACAACAACAACAACCCTAAATAAAAACAACAACAACAACAACAACCCTATCCAACAACAACAACAATAACAACAAAAACAACAACAACAACAACAACCCTAAATAACAACAACAACAACAACAAAAACCCTAAATAACAACAACAACAACAACAATCCTAAATAACAACAAGAACAACAACAACAACAACAACAACCCTAAATAACAACAAGAACAACAACAACAACCACAACAACAACCCTAAACAACAAGAACAACAACCCTAAATAGCAACAACAACAACAACAACAACTGCTACTACAACAACAACAACAACAACAATAACAACAACAACAACAACAACAACAACAACCCTAAACAACAACAACAACAACAACAACCACCCTAAACAATAACAACAACAACAACAACAACCCTAAATAACAACAACAACAACAACAACCCTAAACAACAACAATAACAACACTAAACAACAACAACAACAACCACCCTAAACAACAACAACAACAAACCTAAATAAAAACAACAACAACAACAACCCTAAATAAAAACAACAACAACAACCCTAAATAACTACAAGAACAACAACAACAAAAACCCTAAATAACAACAGCAACCCTAAATAACAACAACAACAACAAGAACAACAACAACCCTAAATAACAACAACAACAACAACAATAACAACTACCCTAAACAACAACAACAACAACAAAACCAATAACAACAAATACAACAACAACAACAACAATAACACCAACAACAGCCCTAAACAACAACAACAATAACAACAGCAACAACAATCCTAAACAACAACAACAACAATAACAACAACAACAACAACAACAACAACAAAAACAACAACAACAACAACAACAACAACAACAACAACAACACCAACAACAATAACAACAACAACAACAACAACAATAACCCTAAATAACAACAAGAACAAAAAAAACAACAACAATAACAACAACCACCTAAACAACAATTACAACAACAACAACAACAACCCTAAATAACAATAACAACAACAACCCTAAATAACAACAACAATAAAAACCCTAAATAACAACAACAACCACCTAAACAACAATTACAACAACAACAACAACAACCCTAAATAACAATAACAACAACAACCCTAAATAACAACAACAATAAAAACCCTAAATAACAACAACAACCCTAAATAACAACAATAACAACAACAACAACAACAACAACCCTAAATAACAACAAGAACAACAAAAACAACAACAACAACAACAACCCTAAATAACAACAAGAACAACAAAAACAACAACAACAACAACAACAACAACAACAACACCAACAACAATATTAACAACAACAACAACCCTAAACAACAACAACAACAACAACCCTAAACAACAACAACAACAACAACAACAACAACAACAACAACAACCCTAAATAACAACAACAATAACAACAACAACAACAACAAAAACCCTAAATAACAACAACAACAACAACAATCCTAAATAACAACAAGAACAACAACAACAACAACACAACCCTAAATAACAACAAGAACAACAACAATAACCACAACAACAACCCTAAACAACAAGAACAACAACCCTAAATAGCAACAACAACAACAACAACAACTGCTACTACAACAACAACAATAACAACAATAACAACAACAACAACAACAACAACAACAACAACCCTAAACAACAACAACAACAACAACAACCACCCTAAACAATAACAACAACAACAACAACAATCCTAAATAACAACAACCACAACAACAACCCTAAACAACAACAATAACAACACTAAACAACAACAACAACAACAACCACCCTAAACAACAACAACAACAAACCTAAATAAAAACAACAACAACAACAACCCTAAATAAAAACAACAACAACAACCCTAAATAACTACAAGAACAATAACAACAACAACCCTAAACAACAACAACAATAACAACAGCAACAACAACCCTAAATAACAACAACAATAACAACAATAACAACAACCACAACAACAACCCTAAATAAAAACAACTACAACAACAACAACCCTATCCAACAACAACAACAATAACAACAACAACAACAACAACAACAACAACAACCCTAAATAACAACAACAACAACAACAACCCTAAATAACAACAACAACAACAACAATCCTAAATAACAACAAGAACAACAACAACAACAACAACAACCCTAAATAACAACAAGAACAACAACAACAACCACAACAACAACCCTAAACAAAAAGAACAACAACCCTAAATAGCAACAACAACAACAACAACAACTGCTACAACAACAACAACAACAACAACAATAACAACAACAACAACAACAACAACAACAACCCTAAACAACAACAACAACAACAACAACCACCCTAAACAATAACAACAACAACAACAACAACCCTAAATAACAACAACCACAACAACAACCCTAAACAACAACAATAACAACACTAAACAACAACAACAACAACCACCCTAAACAACAACAACAACAAACCTAAATAAAAACAACAACAACAACCCTAAATAACTACAAGAACAACAACAACAACAACCCTAAACAACAACAACAATAACAACAGCAACAACAACCCTAAACAACAACAACAACAATAACAACAACAACAACAACAACCCTAAACAACAACAACAACAACAACAACCACCCTAAACAATAACAACAACAACAACAACAACCCTAAATAACAACAACAACAACAACAACAACAATAACAACAGCAACAACAACCCTAAACAACAACAACAACAATAACAACAACAACAACAACAACCCTAAACAACAACAACAACAACAACAACCACCCTAAACAATAACAACAACAACAACAACAACCCTAAATAACAACAACAACAACAACAACCCTAAACAACAACAATAACAACACTAAACAACAACAACCACAACCACCCTAAACAACAACAACAACAAACCTAAATAAAAACAACAACAACAACAACCCTAAATAACTACAAGAACAACAACAACAAAAACCCTAAATAACAACAGCAACCCTAAATAACAACAACAACAACAAGAACAACAACAACCCTAAATAACAACAACAACAACAACAATAACAACTACCCTAAACAACAATAACAACAACAACCACCCTAAACAATAACAACAACAACAACAACAACCCTAAATAACAACAACAACTACAACCCTAAATAAAAACAACAACAACAACAACAATCCTAAATCAACAACAACAACAACAAAAACAACAACAACAACAACAGCAATAACAACAACAACAACGACAACAACAACAACCCTAAACTACAACAACAAAAACAACCCTAAATAACAACAAGATTAACAACAACAACAACAATAACCCTAAAAAACAACAACAACTACAACAACAACAACCCTAAATAACAACAAGAACAACAACCCTAAACAACAACAACAACAACAACCCTAAACAACAACAACAACCCAAAACAATAACAACAACAACAATAACAACCCTAAACAACAACAGCAACAACAACAACCCTAAACAACAACAGCAACAACCCCAAACAACAACAACAACAACAACAACCCTAAACAACAACAACAACAACCCTAAACAACAACAACAACAACCCTAAACAACAACAACAACAACCCTAAACAACAACAACAACAACAACAACAACCCTAAACAACAACAATAACAAACCTAAATAAAAACAACAACAACAACAACCCTAAATAAAAACAACAACAACAACCCTAAATAACTACAAGAACAACAACAACAAAAACCCTAAATAACAACAGCAACTCTAAATAACAACAACAACAACAACCCTAAATAACAACAACAACAACAACAATAACAACAACCCTAAACAACAACAACAACAACAACAACAACAACAACAACAACAACAACAACAACAAAGACAACAACAACAACAATAACAACAACAACAACCCTAAACAACAACAACAATAACAACAGCAACAACAACCCTAAACAACAACAACAACAATTACCCTAAATAACAACAACAACAACAACAACAACAACACCAACAACAATAACAACAACAACAACAACAACAACAACAACAACAACAACCCTAAACAACAACAACAACAATAACCCTAAATAACAACAAGAACAAAAAAAACAACAACAATAACAACAACCACCTAAACAACAATTACAACAACAACAACAACAACCCTAAATAACAATAACAACAACAACCCTAAATAACAACAACAATAAAAACCCTAAATAACAACAACAACCCTAAACAACAACAATAACAACACTAAACAACAACAACAACAACAACCACCCTAAACAACAACAACAACAAACCTAAATAAAAACAACAACAACAACAACCCTAAATAAAAACAACAACAACAACCCTAAATAACTACAAGAACAATAACAACAACAACCCTAAACAACAACAACAATAACAACAGCAACAACAACCCTAAATAACAACAACAATAACAACAATAACAACAACCACAACAACAACCCTAAATAAAAACAACTACAACAACAAGAACCCTATCCAACAACAACAACAATAACAACAAAAACAACAACAACAACAACAACAACCCTAAATAACAACAACAACAACAAAAACCCTAAATAACAACAACAACAACAACAATCCTAAATAACAACAAGAACAACAACAACAACAACAACAACCCTAAATAACAACAAGAACAACAACAACAACCACAACAACAACCCTAAACAAAAAGAACAACAACCCTAAATAGCAACAACAACAACAACAACAACTGCTACAACAACAACAACAACAACAACAATAACAACAACAACAACAACAACAACAACAACCCTAAACAACAACAACAACAACAACAACCACCCTAAACAATAACAACAACAACAACAACAACCCTAAATAACAACAACCACAACAACAACCCTAAACAACAACAATAACAACACTAAACAACAACAACAACAACCACCCTAAACAACAACAACAACAAACCTAAATAAAAACAACAACAACAACCCTAAATAACTACAAGAACAACAACAACAACAACCCTAAACAACAACAACAATAACAACAGCAACAACAACCCTAAACAACAACAACAACAATAACAACAACAACAACAACAACCCTAAACAACAACAACAACAACAACAACCACCCTAAACAATAACAACAACAACAACAACAACCCTAAATAACAACAACAACAACAACAACAACAATAACAACAGCAACAACAACCCTAAACAACAACAACAACAATAACAACAACAACAACAACAACCCTAAACAACAACAACAACAACAACAACCACCCTAAACAATAACAACAACAACAACAACAACAACAACCCTAAATAACAACAACAACAACAACAACCCTAAATAACAACAATAACAACACTAAACAACAACAACCACAACCACCCTAAACAACAACAACAACAAACCTAAATAAAAACAACAACAACAACAACCCTAAATAACTACAAGAACAACAACAACAAAAACCCTAAATAACAACAGCAACCCTAAATAACAACAACAACAACAAGAACAACAACAACCCTAAATAACAACAACAACAACAACAATAACAACTACCCTAAACAACAATAACAACAACAACCACCCTAAACAATAACAACAACAACAACAACAACCCTAAATAACAACAACAACTACAACCCTAAATAAAAACAACAACAACAACAACAATCCTAAATCAACAACAACAACAACAAAAACAACAACAACAACAACAGCAATAACAACAACAACAACGACAACAACAACAACCCTAAACTACAACAACAAAAACAACCCTAAATAACAACAAGATTAACAACAACAACAACAATAACCCTAAAAAACAACAACAACTACAACAACAACAACCCTAAATAACAACAAGAACAACAACCCTAAACAACAACAACAACAACAACCCTAAACAACAACAACAACCCAAAACAATAACAACAACAACAATAACAACCCTAAACAACAACAGCAACAACAACAACCCTAAACAACAACAGCAACAACCCCAAACAACAACAACAACAACAACAACCCTAAACAACAACAACAACAACCCTAAACAACAACAACAACAACCCTAAACAATAACAACAACAACCCTAAACAACAACAACAACAACAACAACAACCCTAAACAACAACAATAACAAACCTAAATAAAAACAACAACAACAACAACCCTAAATAAAAACAACAACAACAACCCTAAATAACTACAAGAACAACAACAACAAAAACCCTAAATAACAACAGCAACTCTAAATAACAACAACAACAACAACCCTAAATAACAACAACAACAACAACAATAACAACAACCCTAAACAACAACAACAACAACAACAACAACAACAACAACAACAACAACAAAGACAACAACAACAACAATAACAACAACAACAACCCTAAACAACAACAACAATAACAACAGCAACAACAACCCTAAACAACAACAACAACAATTACCCTAAATAACAACAACAACAACAACAACAACAACACCAACAACAATAACAACAACAACAACAACAACAACAACAACAACAACAACCCTAAACAACAACAACAACAATAACCCTAAATAACAACAAGAACAAAAAAAACAACAACAATAACAACAACCACCTAAACAACAATTACAACAACAACAACAACAACCCTAAATAACAATAACAACAACAACCCTAAATAACAACAACAATAAAAACCCTAAATAACAACAACAACCACCTAAACAACAATTACAACAACAACAACAACAACCCTAAATAACAATAACAACAACAACCCTAAATAACAACAACAATAAAAACCCTAAATAACAACAACAACCCTAAATAACAACAATAACAACATAAACAACAACAACAAAAACCCTAAATAACAACAACAACAACAACAATCCTAAATAACAACAAGAACAACAACAACAACAACAACAACCCTAAATAACAACAAGAACAACAACAACAACCACAACAACAACCCTAAACAAAAAGAACAACAACCCTAAATAGCAACAACAACAACAACAACAACTGCTACAACAACAACAACAACAACAACAATAACAACAACAACAACAACAACAACAACAACCCTAAACAACAACAACAACAACAACAACCACCCTAAACAATAACAACAACAACAACAACAACCCTAAATAACAACAACCACAACAACAACCCTAAACAACAACAATAACAACACTAAACAACAACAACAACAACCACCCTAAACAACAACAACAACAAACCTAAATAAAAACAACAACAACAACCCTAAACAACTACAAGAACAACAACAACAACAACCCTAAACAACAACAACAATAACAACAGCAACAACAACCCTAAACAACAACAACAACAATAACAACAACAACAACAACAACCCTAAACAACAACAACAACAACAACAACCACCCTAAACAATAACAACAACAACAACAACCACCCTAAACAATAACAACAACAACAACAACAACCCTAAATAACAACAACAACAACAACAACCCTAAACAACAACAATAACAACACTAAACAACAACAACCACAACCACCCTAAACAACAACAACAACAAACCTAAATAAAAACAACAACAACAACAACCCTAAATAACTACAAGAACAACAACAACAAAAACCCTAAATAACAACAGCAACCCTAAATAACAACAACAACAACAAGAACAACAACAACCCTAAATAACAACAACAACAACAACAATAACAACTACCCTAAACAACAACAACAACAACAACCACCCTAAACAATAACAACAACAACAACAACAACCCTAAATAACAACAACAACAACAACCCTAAATAAAAACAACAACAACAACAACAATACTAATTCAACAACAACAACAACAAAAACAACAACAACAACAACAGCAATAACAACAACAACAACGACAACAACAACAACCCTGAACTACAACAACAAAAACAACCCTAAATAACAACAAGATTAACAACAACAACAACAATAACCCTAAAAAACAACAACAACTACAACAACAACAACCCTAAATAACAACAAGAACAACAACCCTAAACAACAACAACAACAACAACCCTAAACAACAACAACAACCCAAAACAATAACAACAACAACAATAACAACCCTAAACAACAACAGCAACAACAACAACCCTAAACAACAACAGCAACAACCCCAAACAACAACAACAACAACAACAACCCTAAACAACAACAACAACAACCCTAAACAACAACAACAACAACCCTAAACAACAACAACAACAACAACAACCCTAAACAACAACAATAACAAACCTAAATAAAAACAACAACAACAACAACCCTAAATAAAAACAACAACAACAACCCTAAATAACTACAAGAACAACAACAACAAAAACCCTAAATAACAACAGCAACTCTAAATAACAACAACAACAACAACCCTAAATAACAACAACAACAACAACAATAACAACAACCCTAAACAACAACAACAACAACAACAACAACAACAACAACAACAACAACAACAAAGACAACAACAACAACAATAACAACAACAACAACCCTAAACAACAACAACAATAACAACAGCAACAACAACCCTAAACAACAACAACAACAATTACCCTAAATAACAACAACAACAACAACAACAACAACACCAACAACAATAACAACAACAACAACAACAACAACAACCCTAAACAACAACAACAACAATAACCCTAAATAACAACAAGAACAAAAAAAACAACAACAATAACAACAACCAACTAAACAACAATTACAACAACAACAACAACAACCCTAAATAACAATAACAACAACAACCCTAAATAACAACAACAATAAAAACCCTAAATAACAACAACAACCACCTAAACAACAATTACAACAACAACAACAACAACCCTAAATAACAATAACAACAACAACCCTAAATAACAACAACAATAAAAACCCTAAATAACAACAACAACCCTAAATAACAACAATAACAACAACAACAACAACAACAACCCTAAATAACAACAAGAACAACAAAAACAACAACAACAACAACAACAACAACAACAACAACACCAACAACAATATCAACAACAACAACAACCCTAAACAACAACAACAACAACAACCCTAAACAACAACAACAACAACAACAACAACAACAACAACCCTAAATAACAACAACAATAACAACAATAACAACAACCACAACAACAACCCTAAATAAAAACAACAACAACAACCACAACAACAACCCTAAACAAAAAGAACAACAACCCTAAATAGCAACAACAACAACAACAACAACTGCTACAACAACAACAACAACAACAACAATAACAACAACAACAACAACAACAACAACAACCCTAAACAACAACAACAACAACAACAACCACCCTAAACAATAACAACAACAACAACAACAACCCTAAATAACAACAACCACAACAACAACCCTAAACAACAACAATAACAACACTAAACAACAACAACAACAACCACCCTAAACAACAACAACAACAAACCTAAATAAAAACAACAACAACAACCCTAAATAACTACAACAACAACAACAACAACAACCCTAAACAACAACAACAATAACAACAACAACAACAACCCTAAACAACAACAACAACAATAACAACAACAACAACAACAACCCTAAACAACAACAACAACAACAACAACCACCCTAAACAATAACAACAACAACAACAACCACCCTAAACAATAACAACAACAACAACAACAACCCTAAATAACAACAACAACAACAACAACCCTAAACAACAACAATAACAACACTAAACAACAACAACCACAACCACCCTAAACAACAACAACAACAAACCTAAATAAAAACAACAACAACAACAACCCTAAATAACTACAAGAACAACAACAACAAAAACCCTAAATAACAACAGCAACCCTAAATAACAACAACAACAACAAGAACAACAACAACCCTAAATAACAACAACAACAACAACAATAACAACTACCCTAAACAACAACAACAACAACAACCACCCTAAACAATAACAACAACAACAACAACAACCCTAAATAACAACAACAACAACAACCCTAAATAAAAACAACAACAACAACAACAATACTAATTCAACAACAACAACAACAAAAACAACAACAACAACAACAGCAATAACAACAACAACAACGACAACAACAACAACCCTGAACTACAACAACAAAAACAACCCTAAATAACAACAAGATTAACAACAACAACAACAATAACCCTAAAAAACAACAACAACTACAACAACAACAACCCTAAATAACAACAAGAACAACAACCCTAAACAACAACAACAACAACAACCCTAAACAACAACAACAACCCAAAACAATAACAACAACAACAATAACAACCCTAAACAACAACAGCAACAACAACAACCCTAAACAACAACAGCAACAACCCCAAACAACAACAACAACAACAACAACCCTAAACAACAACAACAACAACCCTAAACAACAACAACAACAACCCTAAACAATAACAACAACAACCCTAAACAACAACAACAACAACAACAACCCTAAACAACAACAATAACAAACCTAAATAAAAACAACAACAACAACAACCCTAAATAAAAACAACAACAACAACCCTAAATAACTACAAGAACAACAACAACAAAAACCCTAAATAACAACAGCAACTCTAAATAACAACAACAACAACAACCCTAAATAACAACAACAACAACAACAATAACAACAACCCTAAACAACAACAACAACAACAACAACAACAACAACAACAACAACAACAACAAAGACAACAACAACAACAATAACAACAACAACAACCCTAAACAACAACAACAATAACAACAGCAACAACAACCCTAAACAACAACAACAACAATTACCCTAAATAACAACAACAACAACAACAACAACAACACCAACAACAATAACAACAACAACAACAACAACAACAACCCTAAACAACAACAACAACAATAACCCTAAATAACAACAAGAACAAAAAAAACAACAACAATAACAACAACCACCTAAACAACAATTACAACAACAACAACAACAACCCTAAATAACAATAACAACAACAACCCTAAATAACAACAACAATAAAAACCCTAAATAACAACAACAACCACCTAAACAACAATTACAACAACAACAACAACAACCCTAAATAACAACAACAACAACAACCCTAAATAACAACAACAATAAAAACCCTAAATAACAACAACAACCCTAAATAACAACAATAACAACAACAACAACAACAACAACCCTAAATAACAACAAGAACAACAAAAACAACAACAACAACAACAACAACAACAACAACAACACCAACAACAATATCAACAACAACAACAACCCTAAACAACAACAACAACAACAACCCTAAACAACAACAACAACAACAACAACAACAACAACAACCCTAAATAACAACAACAATAACAACAATAACAACAACCACAACAACAACCCTAAATAAAAACAACAACAACAACAACAACCCTATCCAACAACAACAACAATAACAACAAAAACAACAACAACAACAATACCAACAAAAACAACAACAACAACAACAACAACAACAACAACACCAACAACAATAACAACAACAACAACCCTAAACAACAACAACAACAACAACCCTAAACAACAACAACAACAACAACAACAACAACCCTAAATAACAACAACAATAACAACAATAACAACAACAACAACAACAACCCTAAATAAAAACAACAACAACAACAACAACCCTATCCAACAACAACAACAATAACAACAAAAACAACAACAACAACAACAACCCTAAATAACAACAACAACAACAACAAAAACCCTAAATAACAACAACAACAACAACAATCCTAAATAACAACAAGAACAACAACAACAACAACAACAACCCTAAATAACAACAAGAACAACAACAACAACCACAACAACAACCCTAAACAACAAGAACAACAACCCTAAATAGCAACAACAACAACAACAACAACTGCTACTACAACAACAACAACAACAACAATAACAACAACAACAACAACAACAACAACAACCCTAAACAACAACAACAACAACAACAACCACCCTAAACAATAACAACAACAACAACAACAACCCTAAATAACAACAACAACAACAACAACCCTAAACAACAACAATAACAACACTAAACAACAACAACAACAACCACCCTAAACAACAACAACAACAAACCTAAATAAAAACAACAACAACAACAACCCTAAATAAAAACAACAACAACAACCCTAAATAACTACAAGAACAACAACAACAAAAACCCTAAATAACAACAGCAACCCTAAATAACAACAACAACAACAAGAACAACAACAACCCTAAATAACAACAACAACAACAACAATAACAACTACCCTAAACAACAACAACAACAACAAAACCAATAACAACAAATACAACAACAACAACAACAATAACACCAACAACAGCCCTAAACAACAACAACAATAACAACAGCAACAACAATCCTAAACAACAACAACAACAATAACAACAACAACAACAACAACAACAACAAAAACAACAACAACAACAACAACAACAACAACAACAACAACACCAACAACAATAACAACAACAACAACAACAACAATAACCCTAAATAACAACAAGAACAAAAAAAACAACAACAATAACAACAACCACCTAAACAACAATTACAACAACAACAACAACAACCCTAAATAACAATAACAACAACAACCCTAAATAACAACAACAATAAAAACCCTAAATAACAACAACAACCACCTAAACAACAATTACAACAACAACAACAACAACCCTAAATAACAATAACAACAACAACCCTAAATAACAACAACAATAAAAACCCTAAATAACAACAACAACCCTAAATAACAACAATAACAACAACAACAACAACAACAACCCTAAATAACAACAAGAACAACAAAAACAACAACAACAACAACAACAACCCTAAATAACAACAAGAACAACAAAAACAACAACAACAACAACAACAACCCTAAATAACAACAAGAACAACAAAAACAACAACAACAACAACAACAACAACAACAACACCAACAACAATATTAACAACAACAACAACCCTAAACAACAACAACAACAACAACCCTAAACAACAACAACAACAACAACAACAACAACAACAACCCTAAATAACAACAACAATAACAACAACAACAACAACAAAAACCCTAAATAACAACAACAACAACAACAATCCTAAATAACAACAAGAACAACAACAACAACAACACAACCCTAAATAACAACAAGAACAACAACAATAACCACAACAACAACCCTAAACAACAAGAACAACAACCCTAAATAGCAACAACAACAACAACAACAACTGCTACTACAACAACAACAATAACAACAATAACAACAACAACAACAACAACAACAACAACAACCCTAAACAACAACAACAACAACAACAACCACCCTAAACAATAACAACAACAACAACAACAATCCTAAATAACAACAACCACAACAACAACCCTAAACAACAACAATAACAACACTAAACAACAACAACAACAACAACCACCCTAAACAACAACAACAACAAACCTAAATAAAAACAACAACAACAACAACCCTAAATAAAAACAACAACAACAACCCTAAATAACTACAAGAACAATAACAACAACAACCCTAAACAACAACAACAATAACAACAGCAACAACAACCCTAAATAACAACAACAATAACAACAATAACAACAACCACAACAACAACCCTAAATAAAAACAACTACAACAACAACAACCCTATCCAACAACAACAACAATAACAACAAAAACAACAACAACAACAACAACAACCCTAAATAACAACAACAACAACAAAAACCCTAAATAACAACAACAACAACAACAACCCTAAATAACAACAAGAACAACAACAACAACAACAACAACCCTAAATAACAACAAGAACAACAACAACAACAACAACCCTAAACAAAAAGAACAACAACCCTAAATAGCAACAACAACAACAACAACAACTGCTACAACAACAACAACAACAACAACAATAACAACAACAACAACAACAACAACAACAACCCTAAACAACAACAACAACAACAACAACCACCCTAAACAATAACAACAACAACAACAACAACCCTAAATAACAACAACCACAACAACAACCCTAAACAACAACAATAACAACACTAAACAACAACAACAACAACCACCCTAAACAACAACAACAACAAACCTAAATAAAAACAACAACAACAACCCTAAATAACTACAAGAACAACAACAACAACAACCCTAAACAACAACAACAATAACAACAGCAACAACAACCCTAAACAACAACAACAACAATAACAACAACAACAACAACAACCCTAAACAACAACAACAACAACAACAACCACCCTAAACAATAACAACAACAACAACAACAACCCTAAATAACAACAACAACAACAACAACCCTAAACAACAACAATAACAACACTAAACAACAACAACCACAACCACCCTAAACAACAACAACAACAAACCTAAATAAAAACAACAACAACAACAACCCTAAATAACTACAAGAACAACAACAACAAAAACCCTAAATAACAACAGCAACCCTAAATAACAACAACAACAACAAGAACAACAACAACCCTAAATAACAACAACAACAACAACAATAACAACTACCCTAAACAACAACAACAACAACAACCACCCTAAACAATAACAACAACAACAACAACAACCCTAAATAACAACAACAACTACAACCCTAAATAAAAACAACAACAACAACAACAATCCTAAATCAACAACAACAACAACAAAAACAACAACAACAACAACAGCAATAACAACAACAACAATGACAACAACAACAACCCTAAACTACAACAACAAAAACAACCCTAAATAACAACAAGATTAACAACAACAACAACAATAACCCTAAAAAACAACAACAACTACAACAACAACAACCCTAAATAACAACAAGAACAACAACCCTAAACAACAACAACAACAACAACCCTAAACAACAACAACAACCCAAAACAATAACAACAACAACAATAACAACCCTAAACAACAACAGCAACAACAACAACCCTAAACAACAACAGCAACAACCCCAAACAACAACAACAACAACAACAACCCT